>JAGDQP010007574.1:0-66659 GCA_022664845.1 Lepisma saccharinum | reverse complement strand
TTGAAATGTGCATGGTGTCGGAACAACAGGCTGCCGAAAGCGTGGGAAAATGAATTTTAGAGCTTCATAATTTTAACACCACGAAAAGAAGAGCTGATGCGGCATGGTACCGTCAAAGACTTTAAATCTGCACTATCAAAAATGCATATTTCAAAAATGCATCTGCAATGGGCGCCCAAGGGATTTCCTAAAGGAATTAGGGGATTCCCAGAAATTCTCTGAACTAAAGATGGGTCGAAATGAGCGTGAATGGGACGGTGTTCCACCAGGAAACAATAATCCGTTTGCGCCAAGTCAATATTTCGATTCCATACACAGCATGATTTCTTTTCTTTTAAAAAAAGTGTGGTTGCATAACAAACAGGAATAAGAACAGCATAATTTCATCGAACGTTTTATTTGTTATCAGAGAGAGATTGAATATCATTGTACGATTGGATGCTCGGAATGACGTATGTCATCTTTGCTCACACATGAAGTAGTTTAATTCATGCTCATTTCGACCTACCTCTACTCTAGAAAAATTCAGGAATCCCCCTACTTCCTTTGGGTTGCGGAACCTCCTCTATTTCAAAATGCATATTTCAGAGTCTTTGACGGTACCGTGCCGTATTAGCTCTACTGTTTGTGCTGTTAGAAATATGAGTTATGACGCTCTAAAGTTTATTTTCCCGCGGTATAGGACTGAAATTTATGAGGTGTAACGCGGCTGTTCGAAAGTTATGCTTAACTGCTTCAATAGCCATTTAATTCTACTGAAATGAAACAATTTTACTAAGACTAACAGGCACCTGAAATTGCAAGTTAATCTTGAAAGATTACCCAATTCTTCTAAAATTCTTACATGAATACACCATAAGTACGCCGTAAGTAATACATCAAACCTCAATACAATGGACAAAATCGGAAATTCTACAAGATTCTTAAACTTTATTTCTTTTTCCAAAGGTGTGTGTATTCATCTCAATTTCCAGTTAATGAACAAGTTTATTAAAGATTTTTCAAGAACCTTCAATTCCATATGATAATAGATATATCACGTTATATTTTGTAATACTGAACACGAAGGAAAAATATGACACTTGCATATAATTTACATGTTACAATATTAGTCACCTCATACGAAATACGATTTAAGCGACTTCTCTTATTTAAATCTGAACATCCGAATTGTGGGCGTCATCCAGCATTCACCTACCTGGAAAGAAAAGAAAAGAATAATGAAACAATATCTAAATCACCACGGCCTTTTAACACATCCAACAAGTATTTATTGATTAAAAATTCTATTCTTCTGTATAAATGAATGACAATAAACACCAAGAAGTATATACAGTGCAACTCGATGACTCAACCGCATAGATCGTTTCTTTACTTCAAGCATATCGAACAATGCAAGAGGAAAAGATTTTATGAGCCAACCGCGATAGCCGCGTGGTGTGCCTCAGGCAGGTTAGAAGATTCTGTCTGGGTTCGAAACCCGGTTAGAATGGGCGTTTCATAAATTTAGAACCTTAACAGCTAATAGAATCGAAACGCGACAAAGTCATTAGTTACTAAAATGCCTCAAAATACTATAGTCAGCTCGGGCAGTCCTATTGTTAGGAAAAATTATACTTCCTGTTGATCGCACCATTCGATGTCTTGGAGGACCCTTTAAGACCTGACCAGTATAAGGTTAGCCCATCCTTTCTCAATTTTTAAATGGATCATTTACATTGCTTTTACAGTTATATGAAGTCTGCGGGAGACAAACGACTATCACATGAGCTTCTAACACTGTATTGCTATTATATTTTAATAGTATTAAATTTATATTCTACCAAGAAGTAAGATGTAGATTTCATCTAGTTTACTTATTTTTTGATTATTCATACAGATACAGGGTGTAACAGAATTCGACCGACAAACTCCGCAGCTGATTTCCTGACACCAAAGCAAGATAAACATTTTTGTCTCATTGTCAGAAGGCAATGTTGCAAACTATGAACTATATACGAAGTGAAATGTTTACAACAAACTTTAATATTTAACCTCGTATATTACTCAAATTTGCAACAATGTATTTCTGCTTCATATGTAATGATTAACTTCACTAAGATAATAGAAAATATCCAATCAAATGAAGTGTAAGTAATTTGAGAAACAAGCTTTTATATCAGCTTGCCAATAGTGTCGAACGAAACATACTTTAATTCCTAAAACATACTTTAGTTACTACCGGTTTGTCTGCATCAAAATTAGACTAATTGACGTAAAACGAAATAACGTGAGAAATGCTGTTTGGATGTAGAAGTTCTCAAGAACACTCACTGCCAAATTCACAAGCTAGATCCGTTACCGAAAAAAAAATGAGAACATTTCCAAAACTTTTGAAGGTGGCTAACTTTATAAAAATCTCTTTGTTCCTTTGGAAATTCTACAGACACGGAAAACTTGCATATCGAGAAACAAACTTACGATTCTTTTCCTTCTCACATTTCACGAACATAATGTTATTCCACGAATATTCGTGCACCAGAGCAACACGATCGCTCGACACTCACATCCGCCAACACATGACAGAATACTAGCAATGATCAAAAAGTTTTCTCTACACTGTAAAAATAGGAGACACAACGTTCATCCAAAAAATGGAGGCAGCTCAGCTGCCTCCACTTTTTGGATTAACCTACATTCAGCCAGTTTTCGGTTGAACGTTTTACTTTCTGTAAACTTTCAAAATGCGTGTATATATACATGTAAAATGCGTGTTGACTGTTCCAACGTATTTCATTCAAGCAGAAAAGTAGATTTTTTTTAAAGTAGAAAAGAATGAAAGGTAATATTCCTTTAAAATTAAAAAAAAAGGATGAAGTGGTCGGGTTTCGATCCAGGGTCCACAAGCACACTGGTCAGACGCTCTTGCCACTTAGTTACGAAGGCAGTTGGTGTTTCTGGTTTTCCGAGTGATATCTATAGCTAGGGTTTTACTGCGAAGGAGATTAATCATTAACACGTTTATGATTTTACTACGAGGAATGTCTCGTGAAAAAAAGGAGAGATACGTTTGCTACAGTGTAAAGATTTATACCTAACTTAATTTCTCTTTCCGCCAATACAATCCTTGTCGTTCTCGGTCCACCAGTGAACTGTTTACTGTTCACAGTGTAAAGGCAATATAAACACTCTAAATGGCGGGGCGTTCAGTGACAAGCAAGTAAAGTTACTCCTGTTACTGGATTATAGAATATCCAACTAAGGTTTAAACTTCATCCACAAAAGTACGTAACCTCAAAATTGCCAGTTTAGCTTACACTTCGATTAGAAAATGACCGAGTTTTAAGCGTAAAATAAGTTGAACGTTCACGGACAAATCACGTTGACCAGTTTCAACCCATTTTCAGTTAACGTTAAGCTATTACAAAGAAAATGTAAACTTTAAAATGGAGTTAATTTTACCAATCTTTCTACTAAAAGGCTTTCACTATATCCACGTTTAAGAGTAAATACAACAAAACGCTAATTTTCGACTTTTATTTATCCATAAAGCGCAATAACTTTCATCCATTTCGTGTTTCCACTTTTTACAGTGTACTTAAAATCAGATGGAGAATGAAAGGTCAAGGAAAGGCTTCACTTTCAGAAGACAAGCACACATTAACATGGATTTTAACTTGAATGTATTTAAACTTCAGTCATTCTTAGAATATAAAGTCATGATGACAGATTTACCAGTAAATTCGGCCAATCCTTTTAGGGTTAGGTTACATGTCCGGTTAACCAAAATTTTGGATTATACCATTCGAATTTTTCTTTATACAACTGTTTAGAAGTAATCTGTTACAGCAATGTTACAAAGAAAATTATGAAATATGAAAAAGTGTGTTTTCCCTCCTCAGAATAAAATTATTCATGGCCTTTAGGTATCTTTGGGATACGGTAGGGGAGAGGAAGATGAAGGTAGCGGCCAATGCTTTACTTAAGGTGCCATCTTGACATTCGCCTGGTGAAACTGAGGGAAAACTCAGTCAGGTTGGTTGCCCGTGGAGTTCGAACCTACTTGCCTACCCATTTCCGATCCAACGATTTTAACGAGTCAGGCCAGGTTAGTGTTAGTTCTTTCGTCACCTGGATATACATTCAACCCAACTCACTGGCTATTTCCTTTACCGATCATTCGCTAGGTTTAGGGTATAAACGTGACTTAATCTAACGTACGGACCAACACTATATAAATAATCCACATGCCTATAGGGACTGCACAACAGACTCTCCTATCTTTGTACCACTTAGCCAATCTCGTATAACCGCAACAATAATAATTATAATCATATCAATAATGATTATAATCATATCTTAGAATGTACGTAAGAATCAATATTACTGAATCCTTCAATATGATGGAACTGATTTATTACCTTTAGGCAACACTGGTCAGTTCTGGATACGGTAGGGAGAGGCTGTTGGAAGGAAGGAAGTGTCTAGTTTGAAGATACCACCCCGGCATTTGCCTGGTTTGACTTGAGGAAAACCATGAAATAACATCAATCAGGGCGGTCGCTGGCATCGTTCCCAGGGCCTTCCTACATCAAACCAAGGCTCTACCCACTAAGCTACGACCAATTGGCACAGAAAAATCTACTTCACAGCCTAAAAAATGTCATTTCCGTCGGGGCCTATTGAACGAGGTGGTTCGGAGCTCACTTTATCAAAAACAGTAGGTCCCCAACTTAAGGGCTCAGCAGCTCGTTTAGGACGTTAATAATATAATCTATCAATGAATAATGGGGATGAAAGTTGCCAGAAATAATCTTGGTCTAGGTACCATCTCTGTATGTCTGGTGAAACGGAGATAAATAAAAAAAAAACTTATCAGGATGAGCGGCATAGGACTCGAATCTCTGGGCTTCTACAGTACAGACGGTAACCATCACTGAGCACTGACCAACAACGTGAATACGCTTAAATTGATTACACAACCCAGCAAATAATTGAAACTGACAATAAAATAAAGCTTCAAACAGTGGCAAAAGGAACTGACGCATTTTGTGGAACAAAATGATTTTGCAGCAAAAAGCTATTTATCAAGCATCAGTCAGAGGACAAAGAATGTGTGCACTGTTCAAGTTCCAAGCTATTTCATTCGTGGTCTTGATAATAGTACAAATGTATGTTCAGTTTCCTTTTGTTCAGGCGAATGCAGACCGGATACGGAAACGGACAGACAGGAAAACGCGCGACTCTGCAACCAAGTGCTCACAGAAAAATATAATACGCGCGATGAGAAGGCCCTCTGGTGGAGAGTCCGGAAACTGTTATCGATCGTCCATTTTGTATCCAACCCCCTACCCCCTAAACTCTACATTTTAGTTCCATTACGCTGAATGGTCAGCAGGACACTTATGTAAAATGCATTTCTCATCACCCACACACATGCGCGCACATGTTTGACATACTGGTCTGTATGTACAGCGCATTGACATCGAATAAAACTCTATGACTAATAACGATTTTAAAAAAAATCAACAAGTCTGCCAAAAACTTTCACGAACAGAGTCGTTCGCCCTACTTTTCTACTCTATTGCCTGCCCACTGGTTATCACGCCCAAGTCTGCTATCATAAATCCATACAGAATAATAACGCTGGAGTTTAATAAATTTAGAGCAGGGCATTGACCTAAATGATTTATTTAGTTTTCCCCTCTTCCCCACACACGATTATAGCTTACAAGCGACAATTGCATTCATTTGTCATAAACATTCACACACACGATCAACGATATTAATAAATAAGTTGACATCATAAATAACGAGGACAAATAGTCGACGGGTTTTGTTGTTATAAACAAAGGCTAGCCTGTATACATAAAAGTTAGTGTGATAATTTGTGTGTGTTCACATAATAAGCACCTAACACGTTAAATAAGGCGTAGCAGGTCTGGATAAAACAACTGGAACACTGAGAAAAGTGGATTTACTACGTTCAGTAAAAAGTCGGGGACTCGGGGGCTCCCTCGGCACGATCAACGAAAGCGATACACCGTGGAAAGGATGTATACACAGATCTTGGAAAGCAATATTTGGAGCCATTCTTGCAGAACACCTGAAGTTTCGATTGTGCTGGTGTTGGAAAAAGCCTCCTCACAAGACTCTTGAACACCAGGGACGCCGTGATCTTACCTTTTTTCATTTTGGATTTGGCGTATCCCTACCTTTTTATTAATGGAAGCTCATTCATTGCGTTCACTTTCAATAGGTAATCGCCCACTAGGTGCAAGCGTACCTTTACCTTTTCTAACCCACTTCGGGCACTGTTAAACACCTAAAAGAAGCTCAATAATATTGAGATCAGGTGATCGTGCTTACCATGGGAGATACTGAGCTCCACTGTCATGCTCAGTACACCATGATTTGACATTTGAGAGCCATGAATAGTGCAAAAGGTGCATTGTCGTCTTGGAATACAACGCTAACACTAGAACGAAGTTTTGACCATTAAATGTAATTGATTGATTGAATTGTTATTAAGGTCCTAAACGATCTGGTAAGCTTCTAAGGAGGGAACTTGTAGTTTTTGGTAACGTGGACCCAGAATCACTCCGCTCAAAAAGCCCCGGCGGGAACTGAACACGCAAGTGGATAACAAATTACACCAATCAACACATTTCTCTGAACTCCCCCCCCCCTCCTCAATTTTTACTTTATCATTCGAATCAGTCATACAGGGAAGTAACACGAAAAAGACTATATTTGAGTGAACTATCCAAATATTATGAATCTGTATATAAACGCTCCTTTTCACGATCCCCCTTAACTCCCCCTCCCCCCAATTACGGAAAGACTAAATACCATGTTACAATTTTGGAGTAGGTTCATTGGTACTTGCGGATCTCTGTGATATTAAGTTACAAGTCTTTTACAGAATTCAATTCTAGCTGAGTTAATTGACGACGCTGATTTGGAACTTCATATCACAGAGTTCCATAAGCAGCAATGAGTCACCTTTCCAAAATTGTAATAGCAGTAACATTGTATTTCGTCCTTCCGTAATTAAAAAAAAAAAACGAAAAATATGGTGCGGAAGCGTGAAAGGTAGCGTTAAGAAACCGCAAGGCGTAGAAATTATCATTTATTTTCTTACATGAAAAATCTTTCTTCTTATTCGACACTCCACTCTCTTGCAGAGGCAGTGGCCAGTAATTAATCGCTGTAATGGATCGCAACACATCATTGTTCTGTAATCAGAACTACAATTACTTAAAAGAAAACTCACAAAGAAACTGTCTATGAGATCATATCGAAACACCCTGAAAATTGCAAGGAGAATTTATGTATTATTAGAGAGGTAATATAAAAGAACATTAGCTGCCCATATTAACTGCAAGGTACCGAGAAAAGTGCTGGAATATTGGTCTAAGTGTACAAAAAGTGTATTTCTTATGATTTCAACAGAAGTCACTTCTGCTTCACTTTGGTCCTGGAATACATCACTGCTGAGTTGTAGCGTCACCTTCCACGCCGCAGCACTCCTCGCCAGCCTTCGTAAAATAAGAAAAATTATATGGATTTTATTAAACAAAAATAATAATAAAAAAAAACAATTTCGTTGGCCAGGAGTGCTGCGGTGTGGGAGGTGACGCTACAACTCAGCAGTGATGTATTCCAGGACCAAAGTGAAGCAGAAGTGACTTTTGTTGATTGAATCATAAGAAATACACTTTTTGTACACTTCAACCAATATTCCAGCCCTTTTCTCGGTATCTTGCAGTTAATATGGGCAGCTAATGTTTTGTATATTACCTCTCTATAGGACGTAAATTCTCCTAGCAAAATTTCAAGGTAAGTTTCTATATAATCTCACTGACGGTTTCCTCGTCAGTAAAGTTCCAGGTCCCCACAAGTTGTGATAGCATAATACAGTGCAAGTGAGAAGCGCCTTAATTTTTATACATTTTTTATGCCAACGTAAATACTGTATATAGGGTATCCCTAAAAATACACGGCCAAAATTTAAGAAGTGATTGCTGACATCAAAAGTTAAAAAGCAAATATGAACGTGGTTGAAATTCAGCTTTATTTTGGAGATACAGCGTTTCCAACTTGAGCCCACAGTCGACGCCTAACAATGGGAAGAAAATGAGTAATTCTCAATAACTTAGAAACGACGCACTGAATGAAAATTTCGTTTGCGGATATCGGGAGTGAAAACACGATGTCACCGAGTTGTCGAAGCTGCCAATCCGGTATAACGTTTAATTTTTTTAAATGGCACTACGATATATTACTGGGTATTTGGCATCCTCTAGCAATGATAAACAACAAGTACAGCACGTACCGCAGTGTTGCAAATTGTGAAAGAAATATCCTAGGAAAATACGTAGTTTGTATAACATCGCGAAAACCTTTTTGTCTTATCCATAGTTTGCTGCAAAGTTGTGTGTGCCTTACGTGTTGTTTGTCATCACTAGAGGATACCAAAAATCCAATAGCTGACGTAGTGCCATTTGAAAAATTTAAACGTTATACCAGGTTGGCAACACCGACAATCCGTGACATGCTATTTTTACTCCTGATATCCACAAAGTCGTTAGCAACAAATTTCCGGAAACGAAATTTTAATTCGATGTGACGTTTCTGATTTATTGAGAATTATTCATTTTCTTCGCATTGTTACTCGCCCACTTTACGTGGGCTACAAGTTGGAAACACTATCTCCCAAGCGAGACGGAATTTTACCTCTGTTCATAGGAACATTTTGGCTTGTTTTGATGCCAATACTCCTCTTAAATTCTGGCCGAGTATTTTAGGGACAGGTTGTATATTTTCGTAAGCAACCGAGTGCTTCTCTCACTTACACTCTATCACGGAAAATAGGTACCATACCGAAATGTTTCTGAAAATATAGATCACGAGTCAACTATATAATTTTATTAACTACTAAATAAGCTTTCTGTTGAGGGATACTTTTTCCTTTCACATGTATATTAACTATGCAATTTACGATATCGTATTTTCTCACTTTCGGGGAATTAGAGCCTTATGCGTCCTTTACATTCTATCGGTCTATTACTCTGAAGTTCATGCGTGGTATTTAAATATGAACACAGCGTTGGAAAATTATACGTGTTGTTTAAGAGGGCGTAAAAAGTTACGTTTAGACGAAAACGTAACGAATTTTTTTCCTGTTAGCATTCAGCAGTGTTTTAGTAGCGGCAAACTGGGAAAATGACTTGTGAGAAATCTTTACTAAAACTATTATTGTAAATGCAGAAAAAATTCTCTGCTTACTAAAGAGACAGCTAAAAGAGCAATGTAACTCAATGGCTCCACTCATAACCGGAATGTTACACATTGGAAAACTGTTTCTTCCATGACTACAAATGTTGGGACAGCGTCTTGAAATAAAATCACAACCTATTTCAAAACTTTCTTCTTGAGCAGAGGGCAATACAAGCATCTATGATATAGGTCCGTCAGAAATCAGAGCAATGGTTTTCAACAGCCGATCCGGGGACCGCTATCGCTCCACGAAACTATTGTACCAGTCCTCGGCAAATTAATACATTTAATTATTTAGCACTTTTTGTAGATTTCGATACTTCAAAATTGAGATTATAGTTTATATTTCCTTTCCAGAAACAGATAGAATCTGAAGATGTGGAGGCATGTTGTGACCGTCAAAGTTACTAATATCTTTCCCGTTCTTAATTTTTTTTTCTCCATTTTACCGCCCCGTGAGTACTAAGAGGTTGAAGAACACTGAAATAGAGCATATCCTTTGAGGAAAGGCGGTTTGAACCACATGTATAAGGTAACCAAAAAAGTTTTTGCCGTTTTTGACGTCCCATTAATCATGCCTTCACAGAGAGGAAATGAAATGACGCATGTACCTGCCAAGCGATCTTTAATTAGTCTTACCATCGACCTTCATTAATACAGGCACGGTGCTCACACACAGCAGTCATAGCTCGTCCAGTGTAAAAGAGAAATGGAGGTATCGAAGCAGCTTGTTCGCGTGTTTGTTGTATGACTTTAAAAGTGGGCCTATCATCTGCCGCATGTCAGGCATTGGTTCCAGAAATTCCGTTCGGCAGATGTGAGCCCTGCTGATGAACCTCACAGTGGACGACCACATGTGTTGGATGACGAGGGCCTGAAAGCAGCCATCGAGGACGACAGTGGTCTAACGTGTGATGAACTTGCAGAAAGGTTGCATGTCTCCGTTGAAATAGAGTGCACCTGCAGGGGATAGGGAAGTCACACAAGTTAAGCAAGTGGGTACACATTGTCGGCAGCCAACAAGGAACAACGAGTGACAGCCTGCTTGTCCTTGCTCACTCGGCACCTGAACACGGCCATATTTGATCGCTTGCTCACTTGTGACGAAAAGTGGGTCCTCTATGACACTCCCAAACGTACCAGACATTGGTTGTCGCAACGTGAGCCTGTTTCTCACACCTCAAGACCACCACTGCACCCACGAAATGTTATGCTCTCTGTATGGTGGATTTGTCGCCAAGTGGTACATTACGAGCTCCTTCCATCTGGTCAGACCATCACTGCTGACCTCTACTCACAGCAGTTGCAAAGGGTGCACCGTGTATTGCGGCAGAAGGAGCAGGCATTTGGTGAATCCCAAGGGTGTGCTGTTCCTCGCTAACAATGCCAAGCCACATGTGGCAAAGAGGACCCAGGAGACCCTTCAGCAACTTGGCTGGAAGACACTGTGTCATGCACCATATTCACCGAACCTTGCGTCTACAGATTACCACTTATTTCATTCCCTCGACAACCATCTCCGTGGGAGATCCTTCGCCAATGAGGGAGACCTGCGGAATGCACTCCCGGACTTCTTTGCCTCGAAGACCGCCGACATTTATCAGCAGGATAATGTGCAATTGCAGGAACGTTGGCAAAATGTGTTGGATGCTGATGGAGATTATTTCGAAACCTAAAAGTACGTACCGTCCACTGTATTGCTCTTTATTTATCACTGCTCTTGAACGGCAAAAACGTTTTTGGTTACCTTGTAGTTGCTTGAAGCCGTAAGCCATTCTTTAGTACAAAGGGCAACTCCGGAATTACCCAACTGTTACTGAGGGAAACTGAAAACCATGAACGTAAGAGGCATAAGCAGGGATCCAACTTAAACTGTGCCGCCTCCTCAGCGCTGATCCGAAGTCCACAAGACCGACGAGGTTCGGTCAATGTAAAACTAAACTTCTGGGGACGTTTATATTGTATATTATTCATTGGAAATAGTAATTTTACCAGTCACTTTCAATTGCATTGCCAGTAAAATACCAGCGACTCCGCTAAAAGAGAGAGCAACGAACGACAGCTCGACCAGGTCATAGGTTAATTTATTACCTTCTTGAGAGCATTACCACACGAAGAGAGAACAGAAATACGCTTTTTGCTATAATTTCTCTCTTTTCCATTTCTCTTGCTACAAAGTTATAAATTCGAGCTACGTTATAGTTCACATCTGCTACATCGAATTAATCTCTTTTCAAAACAATTTCAGGACTGTGTAAGCACAAAAAATAATGACTGCGGAAATAAATGGAATATAAAACTAAAGAGAAAAAAATCTCGCGCCGCACTTGGATTTATGCATGTCTGAAACTAAAAATAAGCGACTTCACGCCAGAACATTTGAAACGTTTATATGGCACCACCATTAGTAAGTGTTCTGCCGAAAGCGATAGATCCTTCAAGTCTTCTTTCCCCGTTCAACCTCATCTTACTCTTTCCTCCTTGTCTTACGTACGATATGTAGACCTATCTTCCTAAAAAAAAAAAAAAAAAAAAAAAAAAAAAAAAAAAAAACATCAGTCTTCTGCCTCTTTCTTTGCCATTTAACCATATCTTCAACTGCATCCATCAGTAAAGCAATCCCTAACCAGTTCCTTTTCCCGGTTTCAACTGTTTTTCGTATTTCATTTAGTCTCTACAGAACTTCACAATTATGTATCTAATGGGTCCACCTGATCTCAATTAATCTCCATGCCCACACTTCAAAAGCTTCCAATTCTCCCGTCACTCTTTCGTTAAGTTCACGTTTCGGTTGAAATCTTTGGCTCAGACCGGGATGGGGAAGGTATTGGTAAAAAAAAAAAAAAACTTTGGTAAATTTCATTTTTATACGGGCCAGTCTAGTAACTCTGGACTTCGGCCCCCACGATTCGCCTTTAGCTGTTAAAACCCACACCCATGCCGGGGCTCGAACCCGGGACCTTCGAGCCGATGGCCTACCGCCGCAGACAGCTCGGCCACCCGGCCGGCAGGGAAGGTATTGGTCAGGGCCTTACTTACCGGTACCATTCCGGCACTCGCCTGGTGAAACAGAAAAACCTCAGTCAGGATGGTCGGCCGCGGTGTTCGAACCCTTTCTTTTAGACATCTTTGGCTCAGGCCGAACGAAAACAAGAAAACAGCAAAGAGTGAAAGAAAGTTGAAAATAAATACACATTTTTTCCTATTATAACAGTAGGAGTTTCACGTATTAATGTATGTTTTTTTATGTTCAAAAACTCATTTTAGTCGTTTTAGGATGTATAGGATTCGCACATTTGATTAAGAAATGATTGAAACTAAAACATGTGTGCAATAGTGATGTTGGCAAGAATTAAATAGTTTAAAACCTAAGAATCCGGGTCCTAATTATACTTCATAGAGTAACTGCTGCAAAAATCTTGCTTTACGATACAGCAATAAATCTTTAAACTCTTCATAATATTCTCTTTCCATCTGCTGGATACAGTACTATAGATCTCTTCATATCTGGGTGTGATGACTCCGTAGGTGTATACTTGTCTCGTAATCGGAGGACCCGGGTTCAAATCTTGTAACTGGCCATCCTCCGTGAGGTTTTTGGATTTGATTTTTATGGTCTTTAGGCATCTAAGGTTCTGGCTGGAATAGGAGAAGAATGTGGGAAGGTGTGGGCGAGGGCCTAAGGAAGACGTGTGCATTTGCCTGGTGTGACTGAAGGAAAACCCTGGAAACCTATCAGTCAGAATGGTTGCCAACTGGGATTGAACACAAGACTTGCCGAATGCTAAGCCAACGCTCTACCATTAAACCACGGCCGCTCGGTCCCTCCTTTTTTTTTTTTTTTTTTTTTTTGCCATGGGATGTTATTTTTTCTCACACGTGATGATAAGCTTATGCATCGACTGACTGCCTGTCTGGCTCATAAAACGTAAGTAATAATTTTTTAAAAGATTTTAAAAAACGACAAGTGAAACTACCCATCTCCAGAAGACAGATTACAATAAATGTAGTTTTATTTTTATATAAAAAGCTATTGATAACGCAAAAAATTAAAAAGAACACTTAAATTATTCTGAGCATGCTGTTTTAACAGCAATTACATCTTACATTTCTGTTTAGATATTAGTACATGACCATATTCCTTGTGTATGCGTGATTTTAACATTGCTGCTCTTGATAAATTACACAGTCGTTTATTTAAACAACTCTCCGCAATAAATAAAATTAACCAAAAAATGTGAATTAATTTTGTCGAATCAAATACGCGTACATGCCATAAAGACGATATAGTCAAACTAATAAAAATGTATTTCTAATTACAAATAGATTGTATATACAAGAGAAAAGATGGGAAACATAGAATACTACATTAAGTTCAATTACACTGTTAATTAATACATGCATGAACAAAAAAATTTTGAGTTCAGCGCACTGGCAACAAGTGATGATAAAAAATAACGAAATAAAACGAAAATCATTCATATTCCGAGTATTTCCTACGAAGTACAAAAGTGACAAAATATGATCGAAGAGCTCTGATATCTTGAACGTCTCTGTACATCTACATAGATGAACTATAAATGCTACTATGCCATCCAGTTTATCCTAAAGAGGCTGAAAACAACAAACAATTGTTCCATGCCCCCTTGAATGCAATTAACATATTAAAATATAAATATACACAAAAGCCATTTAATGCTGTTACTAGAAACTAAATATTAACAAAGAGAGTTTCTGAAACAAAAAAGAATTGCCAAATCTCAAACAAAATGGGTTGTAAATAGACGGCACATCGTCCATAACAGTAACGTATTCTTTTCTTTGGAATTCTGAAAAATTTACACGTTTGGAATAAAGCATACTACCTGCAGTCAAACGCAAAGCATGTAATCATATTGTTATGTATCATATGTTAAGAAAAACGTTTTGTCTTTTTCGTTCATACTAAACGGGTATGCTACTCCGTGTGTATAATAAAGCCAGTCGTTCTGGTTGCTAGGATACCGCGCGGCAATGACGTCAACTTTAACAGCGTATTCGGGAGGTTATGGGTTCTATAGCAGCGACCGACCATCCTGGCTAAGGTTTTTGCTCAGTCACACCTTGGAAATTCTGCGATGGTGCCTTCAACTTAGGCCCCGGCCGACTCCTTTCCGCATCTTTCCCCTATTATATTTGACTTGAGTCATAAACCCAAAAGGTCATAAATAAAATGAACAAGACAGTAAGGCATTATGGTTATTGGTTACTCCCGTTTAATTTTGTAGAATAATTATAAATTGGTACGAATTCACATTACATGTCTACGTTTTTGTGCATTTCAGTGAAGTGTTTACATATTATACACTACTCTTGTCATAGTAGCAAATCCAAAAGGCCATAAATAAATTCAAATGTGTATTAAACCATGGAAATCCGCGAAAAAAATGCATGGGGATCAGCAGTCCGCCATTTGAAGACCCTGCGAAAATAAAACAGGTCCTAAGGAGATTCTTTGAGGGACATCTGACAGAACTGGTAGCCACACGAACGGGTTACAGTATGATTAAAAGGATTACATTATTATATTATTACTATATGTAATAAACATACTACTACTACTTTTCTATAAAGGTAAAGCTATCCCCTGTGCGATACGCACGCGCCGTGAATAGCGCATGGGGGATGTGGAGGTAGAGATCCACATTTTCTTGACCTACGGTACGAAGTGAGATGGGGGTGTCAGTCCCACGCTCAACCGCCTTTACCTTCCCAAGGTGCCCAGGAATACCGAGGACACTCCGGTACTCAATTTGATAAGAGGATGAGTGCACCTCAGAGCGCCAGGCATGGGAACACTGTGAGAAAAGTCCCCAGTGTCCTGGCCGAGATTTGGCCGCCCAATTCGATAAAATTATTAACACATGGCCTTCAAATTGTCGATGATCTTGAATACGTCGCCCCATCTGCGAGCATTTTTTTAACAAGGCGTTGCTTTCCTTTCTCTTTAACTTTACCGGGTTTCCAAATCTTCCATCACTCGTTCTCAATGAATCTGACTCGGAAAACACAAGCCATGGGTGAACATACACTGTAAAAACTGTACCTCTGAATTGGGAGTACAAAACTGGAAATTTGTACTCCCAATTTTTGAAAGACAGTGGCGAACAAAGGGTTGGGTTTAGAGGGGCAGTTCTTTGCCTGGGTCCGTCACTGATTCTCAAAAATTGGGAATACATTATACCACCTATTTTTTCAGAGGCAGTGACGGACTCAAAGATTCATATTTTACCTTCGGTTTTTGTTTCTATTAATCTGTTCCCTCCCAAAGAACAGCCCCTCTAAACCCAGCGCTGGGTTTTCCCCTGCCTCTCAAAAATTGGGAGTACAAACTTCCAACTTTGAACTCCCAATTCAGAGGTACAGTTTTTACAGTGTAGTGGCAGTCCGTGTGTTCTCCGAGTAAGTGCAACTTGATTGAAGGCCACGACTTCTATCTACCCCCAAGAGTATAGAAGAAAAGAATTAAACCGGGTTGTAATCTAAAGTTGTTGTAAAACTCAGAACTGTAATAAAAGTTCTTAATTCACAAGGAAGAAGTAACATGTCTTTCATGAAGTTCCCAAGTAAAAATGCACATTAACACTAATAGAACAAAAATACCTGCTACATATTCATTTTTCTAGAAGCACTTAACACAATTAATAACAGATGTATGAGCTGTGTGTTTTTTTTTTATTATGCAAATTAATATTTCAGGTACATGGCAGGAGCATTAATTAGTAGCACTCTGACGTGATCATTTCATTCGCATTTTTTCTGAAACCTCGAGGAAATCCACCACGAAATTACAAGACGTACGCAAACGTGCTTTCCAACAACTCTTATAATACACATACGGAAAACATATACAGAGACGAAGCACTCCTTACTAACCCAGTCAACTTAGAATACTGGTCGAATCAGCATCCTCTCGCGGAAACTGAATAATAATGCGATAAAAGGAGTCATAAACGAGAAGATCTGTTCAAATTATGAGTATACAAGTAAACAGAGGAAAGAAAGAAAAGCTGAGGGAAAAAACTCAATGTATGGTTTAACTATTCAAATTAACACATCATTAGCATTTTGCATATAGAAAGTAACTTCCCACAAGCAGACAGAGAGATTCTCTAAATGAAAGTCATTAACTTGAACCTAGTCCTTGGTATTCTGGCGATAATTATACAATATTGCGAAGAGCGTTTCCATCTGCATAAGAACAGCACATCATGAACAAAACACAACAGGCAAACGTATATACACTAGTTTTCAAAATTTCAATTATATGCATTTCATGACAGGAAAATTATCTAATACTTTGAGTCTGAATTTAATTTTTAAGCCCTTTGGTCACCTTTGGCTCAGGCCGTTTGGCGTTATCTGATACTTAAAATGCATGAATGTTAATTAATCTATATGAATTGAAATAATCTTTCCTAATGTGTAGTGTTCCAAAATTACTCTATACATCTGTGTTTACACTACAATTAATACTTATTCAAAAATTAAGAACTCACGTTTCGTGAATTTCGAATCTTTCAATTAATTTCAATGGAGATTATTGAATATATATTCGAGGTAGTATATTTCCTAAAAGATCCAACAAGAAACCCAAAACTGTTAGGCATAAAAAATATTATAAACGAAACAAGAAATCTCGAATCAAAATGTACTAAGCCCATTTTCAGGAGATGGAGTTCAAATATTGCGTCAGCATCCAGTGGTTTCAGCTTTGCTTACTTTATTGGGCACCTATGCCTTAGGGATATGGCATCTGCTTAATTTTACTTAAAATGGGTAATGACGAAATATCTGAACAACCCGAAACTAATATCTGTCACATTTTCACCAATCTTAACTCCAAAATGACAGCATAAGATTCATATATATAACCCTAGGGCACATACATATTAGGATGTAACTGCCTGAAGATACTACAAAAACGATTCGTTATTAAATAACACAGTTATTGATAAAAATAATTTGGAGTAAGTGCATTTTGGATTGACAGCAGTGGAAGTGATGTTAGATTAGCCCAAAAACGAAACCAGGACTATATAAAATGCGGAACATAGTGATAAATATGAACTATGTATTTATCAAATACATAAAATATTAAAAAATATGCAGATCAGGCAATAAGAGTAACGTTATGAGCCAGTAAAGGCAAGGAAACGTTTTCTTCCTGATATTTCGTTTATGTCAGTCTTAGGCTCAATAAACCTAAATTCTTTTAACAATGCTATCGCCTCAAAACTAGAGAAAGTAAGTTACGAAAGTGATATCGATTTAGAATATTGAATTGAAAAGCTTCTTAAGTTTAAACTGGGCGGCTGAATTACGTTAAAATATAGGACTACGAAGTCAGTGTCACGACTCTTCGTAGCCGTGTGTCTGATTTTCGTGACCCCAGTCCGCTACTTCTTATTTCAAGAAAATCCTTAACTGTCCTCTCGATGATGGGTCACCACGAAACTTTGATCCCTACCAGAAATCGAACCCGGGACCGCTCGCTCGCACTAGCTACCGACTAGGGCACGCAGCAGGCTTCCTTAAATTTAGTCTGGGGTTATTTTTTTTAATAATCTCCACTTCTTCGTCTAAACAGTCGCAGTGTCCCTTACTCCCATTTTCATTGCAGCTTCCAAGTTTATTTAAAACAAAAACCTAGGACTGCACCGTAGGGTCATTTACACAGTTATGTCAGAATCTCTTCTTCAGTAATTGTAACCGAGTCGCCGTAGCTCAGTGGTAGAGCGTTGAGTGCATTCGGGAGATAGTGGGTTCGATCCCAGCGGCCGACCATCCTGACTGAGGTTTTACCTGGGTCACACCAGGCAAATGCCGGGGTGGCACCTTTAACATAGGCCCTGGTCGACACCTTTTCTCTCCCCTATCTCGGCCTGAGCCTTACATACCTAAGGGACATAAATAAAATTCAATTCAGTATATTGTCAGCATTAGTCTTCCTTCTCTTATTAACTGCACATTTCAAGGGTAAGTATTGGGCCTCCCATGCTCTCAAACTTAACCCCTCGTTTCAAGTAAGAGAAAAAGTGTTTGGAGGGATCCTTAAAATTGTATGTTCGTTACACTGATACACTAACAATAGGCTTTCCTGTTTTCAGTATGTTATGTTCTTCTCTTTAAATATATTATTTTCATATCACGTATATCCGTACCTTTCTTGAAGCTAATCCTTAACTGTTAATATATTTTCGTATTTTTCTTGTTAAACAACCCCTTTGGTTCGAGTGAACTCAATGCTTTCTGAACCAATTACTGTAATTTATTGGTTTTACGCAGTTCTGCCGATACAGGGGAAATCCGTAAGGAACAGAATTTCGTACGCGAACGGACCATAATCACGTTTTGATCTGGCCTCCATAAAATAATATTGGATTGTAGAAATTTTCGCGTAAGGAGTTGAATGCGGAATATTATTATACACGGAAACGCTGTGAGTGAATCGATAAATCTGTGGCAGCTACTGATCAAAAAATGTTTACTGTTGGGCCTGTCTTCTTTATTTCCTTTTAAGTGGCAAAACAATGAAATGTTTAACGTACGTACGCAAGTCCAATTATGAAGAACTGAAAATTCATTTACTTGTAGTAAATAATTAAACAAATTACTGAAACATGAAAGGCGGGGTTTAGAACTAGTTGTGTCACAAAACGTGTTGAAGCGGAACAGAGATATTTGTCTCATCCTGTTTCAGTGCCGTATTAAACGCACGTATTTACATATAATGAGCAGAGTGAAGCGAAGCAAGTACAAATACATGGATTCCATATGGTCCTACAAAACTGTTCCGCTCCAACATTCTCTTATTTTGGTGTGTGTGTAGCCTAGAAAATAGTGGCGTGGAGTATACTCAAGTAATTAATATGAAATAAAGTGCATTTCTCTATTCTAGCTCAACAATACATTTAGAGTAGCCGCATACCAAACAAGCAAGTTGAAGCAGAGACTTTTGCTTAAGTGCAATGTTAAATTCATATATTTAAAGTGATACGCATCGCCTCGCGCTGCTTTTTTAGTGTGCTGCTACCCTTACGCAAACATCTGACTTATATAATTCATTTCATTTATATTATACCAAGAGGCACTGTCTGCACTGTTAAAAATGACTTACTCAGAAATGAATAAATTTTCCTACTAAAAAAAAAATCGAGTAAATTTTACTTGAAAGTGAGAAACAATATTCTCAAAAATTAAAATTTGAGAATGGTAATTCTCAAATACGAGCTAAGGCATACTTTTCAAATTTGAGCTGATGCAATTATTCAAACTGTGTTTCTCTGGAAAGATAATATTACAATCTTGCGAGATAACTACATCAAATCTGTAGACATAGTTTATTATCTGGCGAGTGTGTGTACCTGTTGTGGTAGTAATAAACTCCTAATAAAGGTGAATGAGTTTCATAACATACTGTCGCCTGTTGCATTTCCCGCTTGTGTCAATAGATGTCTCTACTTTTAATGGTGCAAAGTTGAAGTGAGTAACTGCTTTGTATTACGCTAAATTGTTGCTTTTTGTGTTATATTATTGGCACATGATTTAAATATGTTTAATAATGATTCGCTATGCAGATTAAAGCGATTGTACAAACACAATGGAGTATTGTAAAATGATATGTACTTCAGATGGATATGTACAGCAGGAATGTAAATTACGTATGCAGGATGCAGCATGTACAGGGCTATACTTATTCTCTAGCCAATAAATATGTTTAACTTTGCTACCTGCGTTTGTCTTTAGACGTAGTAGAGGGCTTTTCTGTGGTTGCAGAAAGAAACTGAGAAACACTGGTGCGATCACAGATAAGTTATCTACTGTTTGTTAGAGGTGTAGTCTCACTACACGTTATACTTGGGGACAATTTTGAATACATATTTTCTCATTTTCATTCGCTCAACGTCATTTTGAGCAAATTCCTTCTCACAATGTGAATATGTTTCTCTCAATTTCGAATAAATATTTTGTCATTTTTTTTAGCTCTCATAACGATTTTGAGTGATTACCCTCTCAAAACTCTTAAACAAATGTTCTGAATTTTGACCTACTATTTTCTAATTTTCGTAGCTCCGGACCTATCTTTTGAGTCATTACGTTCTCAACATTTTGAGCATATGCTTCGTCACTTTTGAATATATTTCTTCTCATTTCTGAAAATAGTCCCAACTTTTCTCATTTTTGAGTCGAAATTTAAACTCATTTTCGAGTAGTTTTACCTCATGTTTGAGACTTTTTATTTCATTATCCGTGAAATATTTTCTCAGTTTTTGAGCACCATCACGTGTTCAAAATTTAGTCGGAGCCAGATTGAGCCCAAAATTTTCTCAAATTCGAGATTTTTTTTTTTTTTTTCGTTTCTGAATAAACTTTTTTAACAGTGTGTGGAAGCTACATCATCTATTTGTTTGTACACAAAAGAAACGCACAAAACCTTCCGTCAAAATCTTCAGTCACGCCTTATTCACTTGTAAAACTGAAGTGACTACTATTGTTTTCATTTCCAGCATTGAGAGAGAGAGAGAACATCTGCACTTGAGCTTGTATTTATACACTCTTGAAAATATCTGCACTGTCAAAAACACATGCCTCTAGCTCTAGAAGATACCCTAAAGAAGATTCAGTAAAAGGACGAGAAAAATAACAGGAGAACGTCTGCTGCACATAATATTATTTATCAGTCAGTTTGATTAAATGAAGCGAAGTATACTGAACATCAATTCAACGCACGTTTACAAGAATAAATGAGTTAACTTCCTTCAGTACTTTTTCAACATAAACAAATAAGAAAAGGTCTATCTTATAAACTATCCATAATCATTGCAGTAATTGACCTGTCTCCCGACTGGTTATGCTTTACATTAAAATGAGGTTAGCAGGGTATTTTATTCTCGCTCCATCTCCATCCATCACACGCCACCACGCAAAATAGAAGATCGTAACGTTCTCATCCATCAACCTTTATACGCTTCCCCCCAAAACCTTGACTCCGCAATCAGGTCTTCGTGCGAACGATCAAGAATATTATTCAATCTGAGAAAGCTGCCAATCATATTATATCAATATTTGCAATTCTTGAAAATAGAATCTGGCAAAGATGTATGAATCATTCCGTAACATTCAAAGCAACTGATGATGATACACGCAAAAAAGGGTAACTTCACTGTTTCTCTAGCAATCACGGAAAAGATGTTCAGAATTTCTTAATTCCATTTGTAAAAAAATAAAACCATTTTTTTAAATTTTAGTGTCAGGACTGTCCTTAATTGATATTACCAAATTATTTCGTTATTAATCCACGCTACAGACTCTTTCTGCCTTCCCTGTTTCATCCTAAAAAGAAACGTACACCAACTTATCATGATAATTACACTAGGCGCAGGAGAGAATGGGATGTAATTATTAATGCACATACAAATTAAGGCACCACAGCATCCCCTTTTATATTATTTTTTAAACTATTGCTTTGTGTTTATGTTCGAATCGAGTCGCTGTGGCTGAGGCAGTAGCGAGTCTGACTACGAATCTGGCGGTTTGGATTCAAATCCCGGCCAGGATCCTGTAGGTTTTTCTTCACTGCTTCCATGCTTGGCGCTTTGAGATGTATCAAATTGAGTGCCAGTGTCCTTGGTACTCTTGGACACTTTGGGAGGTAAAGGCAGTCGAGCGTGAGATTGACCAGTGACCACCCCACCACACTTCATCCCGTAGGTTCAAAATACGTGGAACACTACCTCCAAATCCCCCATACGCCTTTCACGGAATGTATACATCGCACAGATTTACTTTTTATTTTTGAAATACATCTGCGCAATATTTTAAATAAGTGAATTTAAATGTCATTGTTTTTAAGTATCGGAATGAACTTTTTGAAAATCAGTGTACCACGAATTAGTAACGGGAAAGGTTTCTTTTACTTTGTTTGGTGCCAACACAATTCTGTGAACGTATGCAAGACCTGATAAAAGATTTTTTTTTTTTTTTTTTTTAAGTCACTCTTCTAAAATACTTTACAGGTGCCCAACTCTGTTCTCTAGAAAATTAGTTGTCTGGACACAATATTTGGTTGTCCAAAACATGGCGTTTCTGTATAATCTCCCATAAGGGTAATGCTTTCTCTGACCTTTAAACCTGTTTTTCTCGAAACTACAGAAATGTTACTTATTAGGTTCTTGCATTCACCCACAGAATTACAGTGTGTTTTACCCTGGGGCCCCGTAATCAAATTTGGGCTGGACACAAGATATTTCCTAGCTCAATCAATGACAATGTGTTAGGTCAGTTGTTAATTATTCACTAAGCTCACGTACCAGTATCTAAAGGTTCGCGCACCAGTACTGGTACACGTGCCATAGTTTGAGATACTGTTGATTGGTGCAATCGTATCTAAAAGTGACAAATATTGGAGTTAGCAATTCGTGTTGGGATAAATTTAGATTTACAAGTCAAGATGAAGTCCTTATCGGGCTTTGTTTTCTAATATATATATATTTAATCGAATTCGAATTTTCAAAACAAATCCCAGACAGCATTGAGATTTGTGTAGCTTGTGGTGAAACTTATGATTTAATTTTTATTCTAATATTAGATAAAAGTTTTTTTTTTTAATGCATGTTTATTTTACAAATACGTAATAAATTTTGCTAACGATCTAATTTTATTTAGTTTCCATGGGTGTCTGTGCAGGCAGGGTCAACAGTAAACTGTTTTGTCCAATGGCCAACTATGATGTTAGGACCATCCTGCATAGGAGACAGGTAGATGGGGCCCCCTAATATAGCTTAATCCAGCACTGTTGTGGATTCAACTTAGTTTATATCTTCAGGATTCACCCAACACAATTCTAACACTCTATACTGTTTTCTTTTAACAGGAAATTCAGTACGACGCTCGACTTTTGACTAAAAAAACTCGTGTTCAAATCTTTAGACTTCTGTTTTTTTCTTTTGCACCCAACATTCCTGAGAACTGTATTATGGATGCTTTTATTAGCCAAATTACTGGAAATTCTCAGGTAGCTATGGTTGCCTAGCTTTTCTCACGAATGTTTCGGAAAATCTTGAACAGTGTACGTTCATTTATTTCTATAAGTCTGGTAAATTTCGACTATTTTTTTTTTTCAACGTAACAGTTAATCAGTCAAATAAATAAAATTTAGAAATAGCAAAACTTAAATGTTACGTATATCCATTTCACATTTTGTGGTATAACATAAATCCATTTCCATAACAGAAATAGTTTCATGTATCTCATTTATTGGTATTCAAATATATCCTAAATAAAGCTTTTTATTACTTTAAAATCGTAACGTTTTTCTCTCTGTTTCAGAATATTATTTATAATCTAAACCCCAAATTAACAATGTAACAACTATGGTAATATCATATTCATATTCTTGTACTGAGATCGGAAAACCTGCGTACCCATTTCAAACAAGTCAAGGGACGCGGCAACTTTTTAGTCTATCGAATTTCGAGACTCTCGAGACGAGACCAAGACAAGACCGAAACTAACGTGTCGAGACTCGATACCAAGACGAGACTGAGGTTTACAACGAGACCGAGGCCAAGACCAAGACCGGAATTTTCAGATCGAGACGAGACCAAGACTGTCCTAAAAAAATCGAGACGAGAACTAGACTGATGCCAGTCCCGTCTCGTCTCGATACCATTCCTAAGACCAAGACGTCGTAAGGAGGACAATATTAGAAGGGATCTTCGAGAAGTAGATTTTCATGATGAAAACTAGCTTCATGTTGCCCAAGGAAGAATCCAATGGCGAACAATTGTCACTGCGACAATAAACTTTCGAGTTCCGTATGTCATAAAGTGAGTGAGTGGGCTTGTGGATGTCAATACGAGACAATATGCCACGTGTTATTCCGGAATAGACTGGGTTCAGCTTCATTGGCGTTCGGATTTTCTGTGATTTTTAGCGGCTCCCCAAATTGCCGTGTTTGACTTTGTCCGTCTGTTTGTAACACAAGCTAGTGCCTCACAAAACAGGTAGAAAAAAACAAACTGATTTCAGATGTTGGTTCAGTGGCCTCAATTTATATAGCACTTTTAAACCTGGTGGCTCTAAAGTTGGCATGGTAAGTTCTTTCAATCTTTCTCCATTTAAAGAATTCACCGCTAAACGTACATTAATATGTTGCCACTGTTACCACGGTCAAATTTTCTATGAAATGATAACTGCTTTCAGTTTGTTTGACTTGTTATCTTTCGTCCTAATCGAGCACACAGATCTACCAATAACATTTGGGTTTAAATCCGAAGTAGAATGTGGGTGTACAGACCAATATGCCATTCATCACGAAAACTCTTGCCCCCAGATCTGAAATCGTCACTTTTGGTGAACCGATTGGAACCAGTCTTGCTCCTTTGACTTGAATCAATATCATTTCTGGTGTTTATATTCCTTGATAAGTGAGATCATGTAGGGCATAAATTATATAATTTGCTTTATGTATTGTAAGGCAACGATCTCCAACCAAAGATGGCAGCACTACCTCCGTATATGTCTAATGTATTTTAATGGTTGCACGAAATTTCAATGCTGCTCCTACAAATTCAGGGAAGAAAGTTCATAACCAATTCAAGAGTTTGATCAATGCAGATTTTTTTCTTCATTGTTGAAATTCCTTGATTGTTGTTGTGAATATCAAAATCTATAACAATAAAGCTCTTTCTTTGAAAGTTAGAACTCTCTAGGCTTGAATTTGTAGTAGCAGCATTGAAATTTCGTGCAACGATAAAAATACATTTGACATATACGGAGGTACTGCTGCCACCTTTTGTTGGAGATCGTTGCTTTACATTAACCTTAAGAAATTGTGATGTATTAACAATGCAAAAAATTATTTTCAACATGTAGAGACAACAGAAAAGTCAAAGTATCACTGATTTTTATCCTTGCCAAGTTTAATTTAAGATACTAAGATGTATAGAATAGGTGCGAAAAAAGAAACAGCAGCACTTTGTTTCTGTAAGTTCTTTCTAATACGAGGGTGGATCAAATATAAACGGGATTTTATTTTTTATTTAAATTCAATTATTGAATACCACAAGGCAATTACAATTTATTTTTCCACATAGTTTCCTCCTTTGGAAATGAATTTGTCCCAGCGTATGGGCAGCTTTTTGATGCCCTCATCGTAAAAAGAACAGGGTCGTGTCACCAGCCAGTTGCGCACGAACTCTTCCACACTCTCGTCATCTGCAAATCGTTGCCCTCCTAGAGCTTCTTTAAGCGGTCCGAACAAATGGAAATCGCAGGGCGATAAGTCCGAGCTGTAAGGAGGATGTTCAAGTGTAGTCCAGTGCATTTCCTGTAACTTCGAGACAGTTCGAGCTGCAGTATGGGGTCACGCATTGTTGTGCAGGAGGAGGATCTGTCGAATCGACTGGTCTCGTCTTTTGCGCCGATATGCAACTCTCGCCTTGTTCAACAGCTCGCAGTAGTATTCAGCATTTATTGTACGTCGCTCATGTAAAAAGTGAATCAGCAAAATGCCTCGCCGATCGAAAAAAACGTTTGCAAGAACCTTGCCAGCTGACGGTCGAGTCTTGGCTTTCACTGGTGCTGCCTCCCCTTTCCTCCGCCACTCCTTACTGGCTTGTTTGGATTCAGGCGTGTAGTGGTGAACCCATGTTTCGTCGCCGGTGACGATCCGACTCAAAATGCATCACCCTCTTCCGCAAACCTTGCTGTAAGCCTCTGACAGACCTCCAAACGTCTCAACTTCAGATTTTCGGTCAAAAGGTGAGGGACCCATCTGGAACACACTTTACGGAACTGTAGGTCGTTTGTGATGATTGCTTGACAACTCCCATAGCTGATTCCGACTTGTTCTGCAATTTCTGATACTGTTACTCGTCGATCGTCGTCAATAATGCCTTTAACCGCACGAATGTTTTCGTCCGTAATGCTGGTCCGAGGACGGCGATCGTGTTGCTGATTTTCCACACATTCTCGTCCTTCCTTGAACTTTTTATGCCAGGCACACACACCCGTCCTTGACAGTGTTTGATCCCCGAACTGTGCAGTCAATCTCTGGCAAATTTCTGCCACTGCAACTCCTTCACGAGCAAGAAATTTTATAATTATACGTTGCGCAGTGGAGGGGTGGTCCTGTTGCTCCGACATCATGAGCGGTACTGACGAAATGGCGGGAAATATCTAACAGCACGCTCTCTCCACTCCCAACGGTCCCGCCTAAACATAGCAGAAGCGCGCGGCCAGTCCTACCAACTGTTGATGTTCAGGAACAAAAATCCCGTTTATATTTGATCCCCCCTCGTAGATAAAAACACACAGAACTTCATCATACCAGACTTTTAAGGCTTCACACACTAAGATGTTTTGCTTCTACCGCATCAGGTTGCACTAAACTTTGTGTGTGTTGTGTGTAGGCGTGTGCGCGCGATTTCTCCAGGACTGAGAAAGTGTCTTTCAGACTCCGAACATGAAGCTGGAATGACAAACAGGTATTCTGGGAACTTCAGCAAGAAAAGTGTTCAAGAATGACTCCTTTACTGTCATCATATTCAAGAAGCAAAACAGGGTCAGTCAGGTCGAGTCTACCCAGTGACCAGGTTTCAAAACTAACGGGTAACCGATCTCATCTCTGCCTTTAGAACACAACTGAACCGATCACTTTCGCTGACCCGACAACCCGGTCCGATACTTGACCCGCACTGAACATCAAAGTACACTTAAAGTGCACAATATATCCCAAAAAAGTTCACAATAAGTTCCAGTTTTATCATGTTTGTAGTGCATAATATATGAACTTTTCGTGAAATTAACATGATCTACACCACATTTTCAATGCACAACTTATGAACTTCTGGTGTGCTGATACACAATTCATGCACAAAATGTTCACTTAACAGTGGAAAAAGTACTAAAAGTGATCTAAAGACGTGCTCTTGATAATGTGAACTTCGTTAAATATGAACTTAACGTGTGGAAAATATGCACTAAGGCTAAGAAGTCAATAAAAACACACATTGAGCATACAAACACTCAACTTTTCAGTAGGTTTATAAAGTTCATTTTTGGTGACGTTTTTGTGTGCTTTTCGTGCCATGGGGTTCGGTCCAAAATTTGACCCTGATACCGCCCCGTTTCACCTCTACTCCACAAAGGCTGAATTACAAGACTTTCCCGCAAGTCCAGGGTGCATCGTTTTGAGTATTCCCGGAAAATGTTAACCACGAACATTGATACAACATGCCTATGAAACAAAGAACGTGACTGTTCCATTGACACTTCAAGTAAGTAAGCAGAGTCGCGTCCTAAGTTTCGAATACCATATCGTGTGTGTGTGTTGTTAACACATCGTTAGAATCAATAGGATAATACAGTAATATCAATCTCGTGTTTCTAGGTAACAGTATCTATATATTCTATTTAAAACAAGGAGAACGTTACAGTAGAAAGAAGCAATTAACTTACACAAGAAACGAGAAAATCCTGCATATATTCCAGGACCAGTTAACCCCACAAACACACACACAATTAATACAAGAGTCACGTTCCTTGCGGACTAAAAGAAAAACTCTCTTTAGTAGTTTCTTAGACCTCAAAACTTGGTAACGTTTTAGTTTACATTGATATTTCGTGATAATTCTTTCTCGCTTGTCAAGAGAGATTTGGAGCTCCAGATAACGGACATCGGAGCACGTAGCTACAAAGAAGAATGTGTAAATAACGCACAAACCTGAGTCATGAAGATGAGAGCAATTAAAAATGGGAGAAAAATAAAACTAGTTTTTATTATGTCCTTTAAAGCTTCAAAGGAAACAGACCGCTTCCGTATCCTACTTTTCTTCTCTCTTGCAATAATTATCGACGTGAGATTCATTTCCACTTCAGTGATGTTTCCCAAAGTTGTATGCGCTCTTAAACTTACTTTCATCGAGACTTTTTACAGCCATAAATAAATGTTCCCTCAACACATGATGCAGGCCTATCAGCAAATTTAACTAATTAACTCTATGGCTTACAGAACTGTTCGCCATTGGATTCTATCCTGGGCAAGAAGTTTTCATCACAAGCACCTACCTCTCGAATATCCCTTCTAATTTTATCATTCCAAAGACGTCTCGATCTTCCCACCAGCCTTTTTCCCTCCGCCTTCCCAACCATGATGAAATACAATTCTAATTTTCCCTCCATCCGAGCTGGATCGACTGCCCATCTTACCTGTCGTGATTTCATTATTCCTCGGGTGAATCGTACAGGCTGTGGAGTTTTGCATTATGCAGTCTCCTCCACTCTCCCGTTAATCTCCCCTGTATATCTTTCTCAAGATCTTATTTTCAAACACTCATAATTTATGTTCATCTGCCAAGGTGAACAACTTTCGCAACCATAAAGTATTATCGCAGAATAACCGTTCTGAAAATCTTGTTTCAGCTTTCTTGATATTACGAGGGCACACTTAGATTCAAATGGCAACACTGCTGTGATTTGCTTGTCGTTTGTCCGGGAGACAAATGACGAACGTAGTGTGTTCCTGGGTATGTAGCGATCGTGTCGACGTGTTCGTGTTCCCGTATTACGGCGTGTGTGTGTGTTCAGTGGACGCTGTCAAAGTGATGCAGGTGTGACATACCGCCCTAAACAATGTTTACCTGTGCAGAACAGCGTGTGTTCATCAAGTTTCAGGTGGCACGAGGTAGAAATGAAAGTCAGATCTACAAAGTATTACGTGAGGCGTGTGGTGACAGCGTCTTATCAGATGATTGCGAGATGGACTGCGGCATTCGAGTTGGGGCGCCAGTCAGCAAAGAACATGGTGGTGGTGGGGTATTCGAACGGCTACGGATCAGCATCATGTGGAAGCACTGCGAACATTTCTCGAACATGATCGGCAGTGGACGTGAACTGAATATTTCATCTGCGTCCCCACTTGCTAACACACGATCTCGGCATGCATAAGATTGCAGCCAGATGGATACCGTATGACCTGACGGAGGTGAAAAAGTTGCACCGATGAGAATATACAAGCTTACACCTTGAAGGATACGCGCAGGAAGGTTTTTATTTTCTGCACCGCATTATTGCCAGTGACGAAACATGGGCCAGCATTGCGACGCAAACGAGCACATCTCCTGCAGTCTGAAACAATTCTGCTTCACAACAACGCCAATGTCTATTGCCCACGCAGTACAGGCTCTCACGACGATGGGGTTGGGGAGTACAGGAGCACCCGCCATATTCCCTGGATATGAGCCCCTGACTTTTAAATTTGTTCCCCAATATTACCACTTTGGGGACAATGTTTCCGTGGTATTCCCAGCACTGTTCGTGCCTTAAGGCGCTCTCTCGAAACCCTCCCCCAAACGGAGGCTCTCAACGGTATCCAGCGTCTGCCATATATCTGGAAACGTGTTAACCAGGCAGGCGTGGACTACATCGAGGGAATATAACCATGTTCACGTAACACATTTCATTTTCATTTCCCAGAAATACTGCAATTTCAATCTAAATTACCATCGTAATTCGGAGCCTTAACTGAATAGGAGCATGCGTTTCCCGATGCTAAGCGACTTTTTTATTTCTTCCGTGATCTTTTTTTATCTTGTTACAAACACTTCAGAGTATTATAACTTACTTTTTCTATGATCTCATTCTTAATTGTTATATTTCGGTTTCCTCATCCTCTGTGTTTCGGCTTACTATATACTGTATCTATTTCCTCACAAGCTTCTACTAAGGTATCTGTGTTACTTCGTAGTGCATTAATATCGCTCCCTCTTAAATCTACATCATCCGGGTATACGAACAGTTGGTTCACGCCATTCAATGCTAGTTCTTTTATGCCCTACTTTAGAATCGCATATACCAATGTAAAGTTACACAGAATTGTGATAAGGCATTATCTTGTTTCAATCCGTTGCGAATCTCGAAACTTTCTGACATATTATTACCTATCCGTACTCTGCTTATGGGGTCGCTGAGACACATCCTCACTAGTTCAGCAAGTTTACTCGGAATTTCAAATCATATCAGGATACTGTATTTTTTTCCCTTTTGATAGAATCATGCTTTCTTAAAATCAATGAATAGCTGGTGAACAGTCCCTCAATGCGAAAATTTGGCCCAATGTGGATCTATTTGTTCTAAATCCATAATGGCGATCTCCAATTATTTCATCTACGTATTCACTTAGGCGTGTTAGCAGTAAATTATTCAATACTTTGTAACATGTAGGTAGTAACGACCGCGGTAATTATTACAGTCAAATTTATCGCCTTTCTTTTAACCGGAACTATTATTGAAGTTTCAAATCGTATCACGATATTATATAGTTTTTTCCCTTTTGACAAAATCAACAAACACATTTCCCGCAAGAAATACGGTGCTTATTCTCTGCAAGTTAAGAGAACAACGTCGTAAGTAAATAAAGCCAGCATCAAAAGAATTTATGACACGGAACCGAGTAAATCACGAAGCCGAAGTGCAATGTCTCGATTTCTTTTTAAAATTTTAACGGGCGATCGTCTTCAAAGAGAAAAGAAACAAAACGGTTTCTCTACTATTTATCTTAGGCGGCTGCAGACGAAGTGTAGATAAATTGTAACAATCAAAAACGTTTCGTCGTAGTTCCACAAAGTGAGATTCCAAAGAAGTGGATGAAGAGAGACAGGAAGAAATAGTCTACGTAGAGTTGAAAAAACTTCTCATCTCGGCCAAGGACGCATCGATCCGAAAGCGCTGAGAGGAAAGATGCAACAAGGAGAAGCATCTTTAGCCAATCTCATTCTCTCCGCATGCGCTATGCAGTGCAACTGCAGCATGTTACTTACACACTGCACACAAGGCATTTGACAGGACCGAAATTATTAATCTTCCCCCTCCTTTTTTTAAGTACATCACTCATATGCCAGGCTAACAAACAAAATGTCTTGGAAGTGGTTTCTGATCAATGACACAATCATTCATAAACCTTTGCATCTTTCATCTAAGCTGATAATTAAATTCTTTCAATTTTCCAACACCAAATCAATCTCTCCGGATAAAATGTGGACAAGTTATAGCAGCTAATTCATCACACAAACCTGTGCAACTAACCAGCTCGTGCATTCTGTTAAATAACGATATTAATATTAAATACGCACTATAGACTTTACATATTTAATGACCCCTTGTTTTCACTTCCATCAACCATTCTATCTGACGCATAAAATATTCATTACGTTAGTGACATAAACACGCAAACTACAATTGAAAAAAAAAAAATCCAGAAAGTTACAGTACATTGTTTGACCCTTTATAGTCTACATAAAATGCTGACCTCTGAAACATTTTAATCCAGTTTTCTCACAACTTCAACAAGCATAGAAGAACTAATAACAAACTAAACTAATGACACTAATGTTTGATGGATCGAAATAAATAAGCTCTACATTCACACTTCTCAACTCCTAAAATTTTGCATGTGTTTAATCCATTTATGGATTTTCCTTTTGTATTAAAACTTTCAATAAAACTCTTGTCCATTACTTGCAAAAGAATCTTCTCATTTACCTCCTAAATCCATTTAGTTCCAATAATACGAATAATCCAATAGTTCCAATATGTTATCGCTTTCACCAAAATTATCTATTTCACCTTATTTCACATTGAATGTGACATACCATGAGAAAATTTGACAAAGTGGAATTTCTGGCTTGTAGTAGAAACGTTCTGAACAGGACGTCTGAAGAATTTTTATTTGTTCAATACAAGTTGAGCTAACATCAAAACCGCTCTGATGAGTCAGCAGCCCTATTTCACACAAATATATTTAAGAAAACAAAATGTTAAATACAACTCACAGCTTTAACAGCCTGATACTATGAAGTCTAATCACTTCCTCCTTGGATTTGGCAAGCTGCCTTTCTAGAATGTTCCTTATCTGTGGCACTGAAGATGTCTACGTTTTGTTTTGTGAATCTCTTTACCATTTCATTAGTAGTACCATTTTGGAGGACTCACATGAGAAACAGAGCTCAATGTTCTCTCACGTTTACATGATTTCGTATTTCAAATAATATAAGAAATGTTTTTATTTATGTTTTTCACAACATTTTACATTTTTTGCTCTGCTCCTGTGCAAGTACATACACAATTAATGGAACGTACCGTAATGCTTGTCATAAATACTACCAAAATACACCACTTGCATAAGCATAAAGATTTTCTCCGTGCACATGCAATCTGTACTCAACCTCTTATTTCTAGCTGCAACAGAAACAAACAAACAATAGTGAAAGTGGATATATTTTCTTTCAATCTCGCTTCTTTATTTATCACTCCCGTACATCTATTGCTGGATCATTTCTATTTTCTGCTGGTGAATTACATTTGATTACCTTTTTCTTTCCTAATACTTTACAGCAACCAGAAAGCAATTTCGGCACCTTCGCTTCTCTTACATCAAGATCTCGTGATCCTGTCTCGTTTTATCAAGGCATCCATTCTCTGAGATACATTTCCCACAAGTTATCACATTGCCAATAATGTCAGCAACATGTGCTACATATTATGTTAGAAGTGCTACCCTGATCAGGCGTTAAAATGATTGGCATGAAGTTCAATGTTCAGGTAAAACAAAATGCAGTAGAGTTATATAGCTTGGCTGAGAATTGTAAATCTAATTTCACTGTTGATTGAACTCAAACGTCAATAGTTTCTACATTAACTGTAGTTCGCACAGGAGCACTTATAGCTTACTATCTGAAGAAATTAATTCTCGAAACTCGATTTTTATTTCCTTTACTTGCTGAAATTTATGGATCTTCGAGAATTTTGTATTAATTTTATGAGTATGGCGGAAACAAGCAAACAAAAATCCTTCTAGAACATTAAGCAAGAAGTTTTCAACCGAAGAGCTACGGATTAAAATACTGTACATTATTGCCATGTCTTCTTTTTTTTTAAAAAAAAAAAAAAAACTAACAAAGATCTTGCTTGGTTTCTGAAAATACCAATGCATTAAATTCTTTCACACTATATTATAAAGAAATTAAAGCTTTGATCGAACAAAAGCCATACCATCAAAAGGTGAAAACAATAAGACTATACTAATGTCCCACGGCACACTTTGTAATATATTTTTGTATCCTTCTTGCACTCTTCTTTGAAACAAGTGCCCGTGAATGAACACTCATTCCTGTTTTAGACAGTTACACGTTATGGTTTCCAAATGAGCTCTTCTACAATGCTTGACTGTTGGTTTCATTACAGAGGAACACACGGAAGAACAATGGTCATTCACTCGTCATTTTATAGGCACATTAAATTCCTCCTCTAACTTTATATCAAACTCATAACGATGGAGACTCGTGAATCACACCAACATAATCACAAAGCAAGGAACTTCCTGAACACAACGTCGAGTTCTAGTTCAAAATAAACTTTATCATCTTCTAACAAAAGGAAACAGAAAAAGAAAAAAATATATATATTAATAGCAGACAAAGCGGGACGAATTGGAACAAAGCCAGAATACGAAACATTAATCCCGAGATGCATTGCTTTCTCCGATGTTCATTGTCTCATGCGTTCCCTCCCAGTCAAGCAAGTATTTCGTGAATAAACGGAATTACATATTCTATCTTTATGTTCGAGAAATGCATTGCTTATGTTAAAGAAAAGTTAAAAACTTACGACGTGTTTTTATAGTTACTTACGGAAAAAAGAATTGACCTACTCCTACATAATAAATGAGGAGTTAAGAGAGTCTGCCATTTGGTTTTCTCGTCTTTTTCAATTATTAAACACGGAAAATAGTAAATAGCTATGGTTGTTTTGAATAAGGATTTTTAGCGAGAACAATGGACATACTGTACTAGTAGATACAAATTTGTTCAATCTATTCAATCCAATCGAGGAATATGAAGCAGAAACTTTCTAATACAAGCCCTGATGGTTATTTAGAAGAACACTCTTAAGCTATTATCGAAAATACAATTCTTTAGGCATCTTTGGCTCAGGCCGGGATAGGGTAGAGGAGAATATGAAAAGGGCAGCCAGGACCTTAAGGTGGCATCCAGGCATTCCTCTGGTAAAATCCTGAAAAACCTCAGTCAGGGTGGTTAGCCGTGGGGTTGGAACCCGTTTACTCGAAAGATCATAAAGCAGTTGCCTACGGTCGTCACATATCCGAGGAATAACGTCCCTCCTAGCCAAACAAAGACCCTGGTCGCTTTCTTCTTACCTGACCTCCCGGAGTGCTCACTGAGGGACATTATTTGGCATCCTGACTAGGTATGACCTCTCGTTATTTTATAGATTTGTTTCCTCCGTGGCCTAGTCAGTATCGCGCTCGACTTCAGTGTGAGCGGTCCCGAGTTTGATTCCCGGTAGGGACTCAAAATTTCGGTGTTGACCCAGCATCGTGAGGACAATTGAGGAGCTACTTGAATAAAAGAGGTAGCGAACTGTGGTCACAAAAGACAGACACACACACGGCTACAAAGAGGCGTTGCGCTGACCCCGTACTCCTCTACTTGAACATAATACAGCAGCCTGGCAGGTCAGGGCCCTTCAGGGGCTGTCGCGGAACTCAGTTTAGTTTGTTTCAATGCAAAACGACCCTCATATTTCTAAAGAAATAAACGTAGCGAAGTGCGAAAAAGTTTATAGTCAAGAAACTTCAAAATCATATGTAAATTTAGTTTGTTGTTATAATCTAAGATCTCAAATATTATGCAAGCATTTATTACAGACACGAACTTCTAGCATGGAAAAATGTACTTAAATTTGCAGACTACGTCTCGCACACTTAGAAAATTCCTGTAACAACAAATTTCGTAAACGCAAGATTCTCATCACGTAGCCTTTTAAGACACACACATAATAAATAACTTTTCCTAACCTTTGGGTGTCCTCTGAATACAATAATGCAACCCCCATGAATTAAACACAAACGTATCAGAAGAAAATTCCTAGATAACACTTTAAAATGAGGTCACGTGGTAAACTAACGAGGTCACGACAAGGTGTTAGGACAGGCATAAAATAAAGCACGAAAAGAAGTTAAATCGATCCAGGAAGTTCTTTGTAATATTCCACCCCATTCACTGCTCTACGTCATTAGCCTCGTCACACACACAAAATCAATTCCAATTCGGAGAGGTTTGATCGATATAACAATCCCCTTCTTTTCTCATGCGAACACACACAGCCCACACCCTACGCAGCCAAAGAATTGCCCGGTTTTACACTATTATTAGCACTCTGTCAAAACTTCCAGGTCTCTGAAACACGCTTTCGAAAAAATACAATCAGGCCTATAGCCTTTTGTAAAATATATTTTCAAATTTCCGCAATAAATCAAGGATAACAGCAGGTTAATATACAATCTACACAATAAAAATAATTAAAAGTAATTTATTTTCAAAATTACTAAACTCAATCAGTTTCATTTTTATGTATCAGTACGTACAAAAAAAAGTTTGTTCGTTTTCCGTATAAAAACTAGCAGTGGGTAAACTATTAAAAATAAAACGGATTATATAAAATCATTTTTAAACTATATTTGAAGTTTCAATAAGATTTTATTTTTGGATCTCAAATAATAACGAGAAGTTTACATTAGAATATTTGCAAAAGGTGCATTGTTGAAATCGCTTGATTGTTGTTGTGAATATCAAAACCTATAACAATGAAGCTCTTTCAACAATGAGCAAAAAAAGAAAATTAAAAATCGGCATTGATCGAATTCTTGAATTGGTTGTGAACTTTCTTCCCTGAAAGTTTGAACTCTCTGGATTTAAATTTGTAGGAGCAGCATTGAAATTTCGTGCAACGATAAAAAGAAAAAGACAAACGGAGATAGTGCTGCCATCTTTTGTTGGAGATCATTGCTTTACACTAACCTTGATAGCATAGTAATGCACCTAGTATCAATTACACAGTCCGTATATGGCGAAATTCGCAACTCTGAAATTTAAAGTGGGAGTTCTGAATGTCAGTCGTTAATTACATGGAAATAGTGAAAGGAGCGAGAAATAATTTTCCATTTTTTTCCAGGGTTGCTGGGTACAGTCAAGTTATCAAACTTTTCTGGACATTTTCGAGATGGTTCTTTTTCGTTGAAAATGGCACAGTGAAGTAGACAGAGGTAAAACACATCCCACATATCAGTCCCCCACCAAAAGTGTTGCCAGAGTCCAATCCAATATTTTTTAAAAACGACATTTTCGGAATACACCACTAATATTCCTGTTCAAAGTTTGTAAGCTTTCTGATTGGGAGCTTATTTGTCAGGTTCGATGAACAGCCATGCAGACTGCCTAACAGCACGGAGAAATGTCCCAACCAGTTACATAAATAGGTTTTGTGCGAAAATATACAGCACTTGTAAAAAAAATAATCTTAGACTCTGGCAACATTTATACAACTATGCCCGACTGATGGTTGATTTTTCGTTTATTAATATCTTTAAAATTTCCCAATATATGCTATGTTTTGTGCAAGAACCCTTTCTATGTGTTTTAGTTTAATAGTTACGTACTACGAAAGTGCAGGTTGCGTAACTTTTGGGACACCCGTTATTATCCCTTCCTCTGTTAATTCACTTTTGAAAAGCAAGGAGGGTGGGGAAATATCATGAAGCCAATGGCCTTTTTCGTAGTGCAGTAAAAGAAAGAAATGCATGAAACGTCAATTAAATCATTACAGCGGAATATTAGCCATAAACTATATTTAATAAACCTGAAATGATTTGTGTACTCTCACAAATAACTTCAGTCTTGAAAGTATTTTTTGTTTCTTGTTAATGAATGCAGCGCAAGTATCTTAAGGCCAAACTAAAAGTTCACCACGCACGCACAAGTTTGAATAGCACAGATTAGTTGACCTTAAGTGAAATGTACAGAATAATAGACTTGGGGTCAATATTATGACAAAGTAACATTTCATTTCTAGACAAGGGAAACATTTCCCCAGATGGCTTGACAACAGCTGGTGTTTTAGTGTTCTACATCCGACAGCTTTGCGTGTGCTCACTGCTGCATGCAACATCTTAGGGAAAGCAAGTGGTTTGGGTCCCCGAAAGTTTGCAGATAATGGATTTCTACTCGTACAATTCTACCTAGCATCCTCTGATATATCAAAGATCTATATACAGGGTGATTGCAAAATAACGCCACCTCACGAGATTTCTGACATGAAAATAAATATGTAGACCATCGGGGGTGCACAAATGCTACGTTTCGGCGCTATATCCTACCGAAAGCATGCGAAAAAAATCGATATCTCAAACAAATTACTTTTGCGGAACGATTTTTTTTAAAAAATGCATAACAAACAGGAATAAATTACTCAAATTTTAGCGCTTGTTTCGTGTATTTTTATCAGTAAAAGAGATTGTCCTTGTACGGTTAGATAGAAGTGAGTAGGCCTATAATCTGTATACGGGAAGTCGACTTATTCGCGCTTATTTAGATTCACCTTAAATTTCAAAGAATGTCTGGGAAATCTCTACTTCCTTTCGGCAATTCCTTGCGTATACATTGTACAATTTCGAAGTTTGCTTTTTATTATATAGAGAGAGCAGGTTTGAAGTTTCTGAGAGTACCATGCCGCCTCTGTTCTACTGCTAATGGTACTGGAAACAGTTCATTTTCCCAAGCTTTCAGAAGCCTATAGGGCCGAAGGGAAGTATTTGGGCACCCTCGTAGGTCTATATTTTTTTCTTACTTTCATTTCAGAGATCTTGTGAGGTGTTTTTGTCGGTGTTATTTTGCAATTTGCAAAATCCTGTATATGTCAGCATCCGTGATATACTGTAAAATCCTGTCTATTTTACACTCTTCTCAATATAACCAACTTTCGATATATTTTGACTTTATTCATCTTCGATGTAACTGTGTCATGTATAAAACTGGAATCAACATAAGACTCTAGTTAATTACTTCTGTCCTCATTATTATAAATGTTCTGGTATTTTTATTGATTTATTTTTCGTTCTTTGCTTGATTGATTGACAATCGAATGTAAAATAGCTATTATTGTTGTACATGTGTTCACGTTAAATAAATACTTTCCAATGATTATAAACTATTTCCGAAAGCTTAAACACAAAACTACTATCATAAATGCAGCAATAACAAACGTAACTGTCACCAATACTAATCTTTATAAGGCTCCGGACATTTAATATAAATAAAGATCAAGAGTACACATGATTTTTTTTTTTTTTAATGTGCTTCATGGACTGTCTGCAAGTTACCTGTAAACCCATAAAAAAAGTAGCCCTTCCATTTTTTTTTTTTTTTTTTAAATTTCGAAAGACGTTATTGTATCCTCATGTCCAGTCGCCTGCGTTTCCAGCTGAGAACCGCTTCTCTATTTACTGGAAAGTTTTCATTCACTACATTCACTATATTATTTCATGGATTCTAAAGAATGTAAACAAAATAAAGGTGAAGCCGACAAGAAATCAATATTTCTAATCCAATGCACAAGAAGCATCTGTTCGATTTCCATCGCATTTTCCTTCAGTGCTGATCCTATCCTTACTCATGCTGCATCCCTTCTGACCCAGCTGTACAACAAGGAAGCATAACGAAAAGGATAAAGTCGACCAAATTGACTATTTCAGCCTTGTTACTAAAAACCCTCTCGCGACTGGAATCATTGCTTTAGGTCACGGTTTCTCAACGTGGGGATCGCGATTCCCAGGTGGGTTGTAGACTGTGTTCAAGGGGGACGCGAGGGGAGGTGAAAAGTAAATTTAAATAGGGTTTTGCAGGTTTAAGCTAATAAATTTCAAAGAAAGTTTATATCTTGCTTGCTGTTTTCATAATTGCTAAAGATACGTGTAATGTAATTTGTTGAACAGTTTTTGGATAATATAATTAGAATATTTATTATCAAATACAGCAAATCAACTGTAATATTTTGAAATGAAAAGCAAGTATTACACAAAATAAATTAATCGTGGGTCGCCGATTAGAAGACATGATAAAAGGGGGAGTCAGGATGAAAAAGTTTGAGAAACGCTGCTTTAGGTAAAACGCGAAGAAAAGAAAACAAGTTACAATTTTCAGTATCCGAAATTACAAAAATACAGATGCTTATCAGAATAATGGAAACACCTGTAGTTGGCAACACGTCAGATGTATGGGTTGGCAGTGGTGTCGTGGCGACCGCAGCGCCGGACTGCTGGTGGTGGTGTGTTAGGTCGGTCTCCATACTACGTCAGGCGTCGTGGAACAGGAGTGTGCAGCGGCTGCAGCAGACGGAGGTAGTGTCAAATGGGAGACCTCTCAGAGTTTCAAAGAGGGCAAATTGTTGGTGCGCGGTTATGTGGAGTGAGTGTGACGGCAGTGGCTAGTGTGTTAGGTGTGTCGCCAGGGACAGTGTCGAAGGTGATGACGGCCTACACAACACACGGGAAAACCACATCGGGGAAGCGGAACAGTGGGCGGAAGAAAAGCATCAGTGACAGGGCACGCCGGGTATTAAAGCGCATTGTCACGCGGAACCGTCGTGCCACTGCGGCGCAAGTGACGGAGGAACTCAATCAGCACCTCCCCCAACCTGTTTCGACAATCACAGTCCGCCGCGAATTACATGACATGAACTTACGGGGTCGTGTTGCACGGGCCAAACCTCTCATCAGGGACCAGAACGCTTTAGCACGCCGCAAATGGTGCCGCGACCATGCAACTTGGACCGTTGACGACTGGAAACGTGTGGTATGGTCGGATCAGTCACCATTCACCCTATTCCAAACCACGGGCCGTGTTTATGTGTGGAGAACGCCCAAAGAAGCGTATGATCTGCAGTGTCTCCGCCCAACTGTGAAACATGGCGGCGGCACGGTGATGCTGTGGGCCGCAATATCATGGTTTTCATTGGGTCCTGTGGTCACACTTCGCGGACGCATCACTGCCAACGATTATGTCGCAATTTTAGGAGACCACTTGCATCCTATGGTCCGGATGTTGTTCCCGGACAATGACGCCATATTCTCGGATGATAATGCACCCATTCACACAGCTGGAGTTGTTGCAGCGTGGTTTGAGGAACATCGGGATGAAGTTCAACACCTCCCCTGGCCCGCCCAATCCCCAGATCGCTACATAATTAAACATCTGTGGTCCATCTTGGAAACACGACTCCGGCGACGATTTCCACCTCCATCCTCTCTCACAGAACTGGCCGATGCCCTGCACGAGGAATGGTGTAATATTCCACTTGCTACCATTCACGACCTCTATGCCTCCATCCCACGTCGCATCAAGGCTGTTCTGAAGGCGAAAGGCGATATGGCCCGACACCATATTAATCTGGTAAGTTGCACTTTCGTTCAGGTGTTTCCATTATTCTGATAAGCATCTGTACGTAACAGCAATAATAACGTTAAAAGTACAATGAGTAGCAGTATGGAAGCATTCTACAACGCACACGAATTAAATGGCAATAATCAAGATGACGATGAAAACAAAAGCCCCTCCCTTACCGACAAAACTTGTGTTTCATAATGCAATATAAATTTCTTTTATACTCGACTGTAAGTTACTTTACTGAAATGCAATGCTTGAAATTTCCTGGCGCCATTTGCATTTCGCGACTGGAAATTATCCATTTGTGATCCAAAAAAAGAAAAAAAAAAATGTATCCAAAATTGGTGACTACTTTCACCTTCCCATAATTGCATTTGACGACTTAGGGTCAGTTCTACAATCGACGGCTAAGCTTTTGGCCAGAAGTAAGTTGCGGCCACGTCTCATTTTGCGTACTCTCATTGGCCAAAAGAGACGTGGCCGCAACTTAGCCCTGGAGAGAAGCTTAGCCGTCGATTGTAGAACTTACCCTTACTGGCCATTAAAATGAATGCTTCTAAACGTAAGAGGTTTTCAGTGCTGCTTATTCAATGGATATGCAATGAAAGGATGTTGCTGCGCGGTGTGCTAGTTGACCAGAGTTTATAAAGACTAGCTTATTCTGAAAACTGAAATTTGCTACTATTTGTACTGTATATACAGTACGTTAAATTTATTCATCAATATTTTGTAACAAACTGACATCTTTCTGCCCTTGTCACCGTATTCATTAACGATTGTTCGGTGCTCGAAACAAGTAAATTAGTATTAGTGCCTACTGAAATTATATTACTGCCTCTATCTTGTAATTGGTTACGGATTTAGTGCAGGTAACACATCAAAATAATGTCGCTCTTACTCAAATCTAGCGCAACATATAATAGCGATTCAAATAATAATTGACAATCAGGTTTTGGCAAACAGCTTATATAGCTAAGCTTCAAACGCTACTTATTGTCTGCTGATAAAAAGATGAAATACACAGATAGCAATAAAGTTTAAGTGAAGTAAATGATCAATAAAATGAATAATTCTCATTTCGTGAAGAAAACTTCCAGTTATCCTCGAGTTTCTTCTACATTTTAGACTGAAAATATCTTATAGCATGTTCTGTACCAGCAGTACAAGGTCCAGCGAGCACTAACAAAAAACAAACAAGACTTTTCCTGGTTCTCCACATTAAAATTACGCCTTTCCAAATGTCAATATATTAAGGGGGAAATAGAAAATTAAGTTTAATTTTACCTTCCACACGCAATAACAGTGTGAACGTATGAAACAGTTTTGGTTAGATTAAAAGTAAGAGGTGACCGAAGTAGTAACTTGAACACAAATTCCTACAAGAATGTGCAACAACCTTCTCTGCTACGCTCCATCGGTAGAAACATCCACAAATTGGGCTGAGCGCGTAAAAAAATCCTATTTTCCCCCTGGTTTATCTCTGATTTAAAAACAATTCCCTGACTTTTCCAGATTTTTTCTGGTTTTCCAGATCATCGGACACCCTGGGTCAATATGATGTTATTATGGTCTTCCGATCTTGGTCTAATATTTTTCTTTCTTTCATGTCATTCTGCATGTCTCAGAACCAACTTAATTGTTCAGTTCTTTGTTTACAAAAAATACAATAGTTAATATTTTAACAATTTTATTATTATCGAAGACGGATTACTTATTTATTAGTGTAGACTGAGGAAAAACGGTACCACACAGGGAAACCTTTCTGTCAGATTACAAAGCACCGCTCTGTGCAAGAAGATAAAATACTTCAACAGGAGAATTAAATGAGATTAGTTACAATTAGCTGGTTTAAATTAGCTGCAAAAGTCTCGTTCTGGTGCATGCGTATCCAACCCACTGTACGCAAGGCTATCAAATTTTAACGTCTCGCAGAGCTTATAACAGACTTTCTTTCCTTTTTTTCAATACAGAAAAGCTACTAATAATTTCATAGTTACTGAATTATTATTAATGTCCTAAAAGAGATAGTGAGCTTTTAAAGACGGGACCTACGGTTTTTTGTCAAGTGAGATCGGAACCACTCCGTTCCATGGACAGCGGCAGGCAGGAACTGAACCCATGACCACGTGCACTGACTAATAATTTCATGTTTTCATATTGAAATATAATTAGAAGTGTGAGAATGTTTGTATTTCAGCGATTGTAACGTTCCTTGGCCAGTTGACTAAAAACATAGTGTCAAATATAGTAATAAATATGATTTTTCCCCTGATAATTGAACAAGTGAATTTTCTTGTACACTTTTCTCACTCTCAAATTAAGGACAGTCAATATTTTGTCAGAATATTTTATTAAGGAAACTCCTTTATATTCAAGTATTCTACTAATGCAAACGTCTAATAAAAGAGTTACATACGTTCCCCCGAAAAACTTACAAATATATTGGTTTTGAATACTTGAAATTTTTGTTAGAAAAACCCGTTTCAGTTTTGATTTCGAAGAAAAAAAAATAGCAAAGTTTGCATGTTTCATATTTTCAAAATAGCAGTTTATACATAAATATTGTGAAAAGATGTAATCGCAAAATGATGGGTATTTATAATATTTATATATATTATAAATATTTATAATATTTGGCCCATAGGCCAAATAAAGGGCTGGGATCAGACATGGAAAAGGTACTGTCTAAAAGTATCTGATACAAGATACCGATACTACAAGAAAAAAGAATCTAGATACCGAGATACAGATACGCTTCAAAAGTATTTCGATACTTGACATGGTTTCCTTGATGAATATAAATTCTGTTCGATTCCTGTTCGTGCTATGTGGGCTTTATGATTGACAAACACCACGTGCGTGGGCTTTCTCAGGGTTCTCCCGTTTCCTACCTCTTTCTTCATTCCACCTATCACCATCCATCCAACCTGACGATAGGTTGCATGAAGGCCTTAAAAATTAAATTCTAAATTCACGAACGTGAATCTAAAATAAACAATGGTACAAAACACATCTATCTTGATGTGACGTCACTTCTATCGATTTTGGCAGTACATATCACAGTTCACTACATTCACGACTGCACGGAAAGAAATAAAAGGTTACTAGCAACCCAAAAATGGGTTAATGCAACAGAGTGAGTTGGTAAATATAGAGCCTAATAAGTACAAGGTTACAGCAACCCAGCTAAAAAGGTTAGATCCAGTGGGTTGATTTAACCCTCCACGTAGGTTATTTTAAAGGGTTATGATAAACAACTGTACTCAGTTACTTTAACCCACCCCCAAAGAAAATTTGTAAAAAAAAAAAGTCGTAAAATCGTCTGAAAGCAAGTTACTGTTATTATTTACACTACATATAGCTTATTATAGCTATCTTTGTAAAAAAAAAAAAATGTGCGCCAGGCTGGGATCGAACCATGGACCTCATTCGTAGCAGTCCGAAGTGCTACCAACTACTCCACCGATCAGCTGAAGTTTATGGTCGATAATGCATGTATTTCCCAAGTTACACTACTGTGATATTCATTATACGAATCTCAATGTTTCATATTACACTTTGTCATTAACATAATATTAATAATAAGTTATATAACACTACATTCCTTGATTTAGGGTTGCTAGGTTACCTCCTAAGTTTCACGTTAACGTTTTGGCGTTGGTACAAAGCTTCCATGTGGAAGCCCCTCAGTGTTCAATGACCGTCATCTCGTATACACGAGACTCGGTTCAGCTAACCCTCATTAAGGTTAAAATATAACTAATTCTCAGAAGGTTAAATTTACCTGCACATTAAACGATTAGCATAACCGAGCAGTGGGTCAATCATGTTGTTTAAATTAACCGTGTTGTTTGTTTATTCCTTCTTGTACCAATCGTGTAGGTAACTTGCTACCCACGAATGGGTTGTTTTTACCCTGATTTCTGTTAACCTTTTTCAATGGGTTACCATTTACCTACAGAATTAGGTACTTTCATGTCTCGAAAGGGTTGTGATAAATAACCAGTAGGTTATGTGCAACCCTTTTGGTCATTAACCTAGCAAAATCTTGACTTAGTTAAAACTAATTTCTTTCCGTGTGACGTCTAGATTTAGATGTGTTCTTTGATCTTTCTCTCAACGACTGGATTGACTTGCTCAGGAAGTATCGTACAAAGCATCGATTATTCTAATACTCGATACCACTTACAAGTATCTAGTATTTGCAAAGTATCGATTTTTTGTACGCCCTACTAGATATCGCGATACTGCCCATGTCTGGCTGCGCCCCTAAAGGTCCTTATGGGTCAGTTCTACAATCAACCGCTAAATTTCCGGTCAGGGCTAAGTTGAGCCCAAGTGTGATTTTGGTCAATATGAGTACGCAAAATGTGAGTTGGCCTCAACTTAGCGCTGACTAGCTTTAGCGGTCGATTCTAGAACTGACCGTAAGAAATCTAAATGTGGCCGACAGCAAAAGGCTGGAATGGATACTTCTGCTTTAGTATGTCCTATTATATGCTGGGAAATAAGAATGAAATCACTAAAATTTCTACACCTCTTTAAAAGTAAGGATAATGAACGGAATTTAGCACATCGGAAACACACGATAGAAATTATATTTTACTTGTTTTCTAGATAAGATCACTTCCTTTACACAAAGATTTTCTCGCGCTACTCCTTTCATACACGACACACAACCTAAATAAATTTTCTACATCATTTCGGAAATGAACTGCAGCGCAAAGAGAGTAAACGCTTTCAACACTTGGATTACAATACGATAACAAGAAAAATAACACCAACTACACGATAAGATCTTGTGAAATATTATCCCGAAAGTTAGTCATGGTATGTGAACAATGAAATTTCCACTTCCTTAAACAACAGAGAGAGAGATTCACTTTCATCACTATATTACACAACTCTCGTAAAGACTTCATAGAGGGATGTTCAACAGCACAGAAGTATGGTACATACAATACTTTTATTTTAGAAGAAAATTAAATAGTGCTGATTTTGCTTTGTGTTTGTAGAAATTACGGATGGTGAAAAAGGAAATTGAGTAAGAAACTCCACTGTGAAAATCTTTCGCAGTTTAGATGCATCTTCCACATATCTAAGGTGTATAAAGACCTTTAGACATCTATGGCTCAGGAGAAATGGAAGATCGAATTAATGTCGAAAGTCAGCAACGTCTATCGAAAAAAAAAAACCTTCCCAATTAAAAAGACCTATTTTCTGCCAGGATGACAAATGGAATATTGTGCTTTACTTGAACGTTATTTATTTTGTTTAGGCAACACTGTTTTACTATCCAACGTTTCGATTTTGTTTTCTCCGCGTTAACTATAAACAGTCTGTAAACGCGAACTCGTTTCTGATTGGCTCTGTTATATATCATCTTTACATACGTTATGGGGTAGATCGAGTTGATGACATGCTCATGCGTGTTTCGGAATTTAGTTAGTTTTCCGCATTGGAAGATTTGGTGGGGATATAAAATGCCTTTGGCCGAGATTTGTGAACAGGTCTCCATGGAAATAAATGTCAATATTTGGAAATACTTTTTTATTCATTTGCTAAGTAAATGTTTCGGCCAGAATGTAGTATATGTCTTGGAGTCAACATTAATTTTATATTATCAGAAAAGAGTTTTTTTTTTTACAACACAACATGTGATAGCGTCAACAAACATTGTGTACTAACATTAACAAACATTTTGATATTCAACAAACTCCCGGACCTAGCTTGGATTAGGATTGTTTTTGTTGAATTTGTGTAGGATTATGATGCTTCAACAACAACTACTGGTGATTTGCTTATACTTTCTAACAAAGATGGTTTTCTAAAGTTAAGCCATATTTCTACGAACTGGATGTTTATCGTAAGCATGGTTAACGATGAACTTAACCAAATACGGAATATTATCTTTGTCTACAACGAGTGTTTTTTTTATAAGTGAAGGCTGCAAAGTTAACATTATCCTCAACTAACACGGCTAGTTTTTGCATACTCCCACGAACGAACAAATTAACTTACATCAAGTTTCATTTCATTGTGTAATCAAGAACCAAAGCATAATTTTGATAACATTTTATTTATATCGATATTGTGTGTTTGTCGATGATTTCTATTTTTCTATCACACGTTATAAAGTTTTGATTTTGTTTAGCATATTCATCTAGTACAGTGATTTGTTTATAGATGGTGTTATTGTGCTTACAGAAATAACAGCGTTTTTTTATTATTGGTGAGTTGTTAAACCGTAAAAGATAAACAAACATATAAACTACAAAGCTAATGTTTTTTGGTGATAATTTGTTAGGATGGGATTTAGATAAACAACCGTTGAAATTTAATTGAAGGAGCATTTCTTTTTATAAAACAATCTAATCTGCGATCTTTGATGGAAGTTTTAAGTTTATCGCTAATAGAACTGTAGTTTATTTTATTTTTTCTTCGTTCAAATGAAAGCATGTTAAATTAGACTAAATGTGTTTGAATTAATGTAATCTGAAACATAATTATGATGTTTTTATAACAAAATTAGTTTGATCTCACCGACTCGACAGCGGAATCATGCTTTTATCCGTTAGGTTCTTTTGTTATCTGCTTGTATTGTATTGAGGGGGTACTTCCAGTTTCGCCTACTGACCATAAGGCACATTTTTTTCATTATCCTCATCTTATCTTATCTGTAGGCGAAACGGGAATTCCCGTTTTGCCTACGCTCTCTTAAAGAAAGGGATATTTAATATCTCAGGGAATTTTCTTGCAACGATTCATTAAGGAGATTCAAAGCTCTGTCGTGATTCGATATGATTTTGTATTGTGCCCTTTTCATTCTTCACCCGCGGAGCTTTATTTTTCTTAAAAGGAGGGTGAAATGCCAGGATGATAAATGGAATATTGTGCTTTACTTGAACGTTATTTATTTTGTTTAGGCAACACTGTTGTTACTATTCAACGTTTCGATTTTGTTTTCTCCACGGTAACTATAAACAGTCTGTGCTCTGTTATATATCATCTTTACACATGTTATGGGGTAGGTAGAGTTTATGACATGCTCATGCATGTTTCGGAATTTAGTTACTTTTCCGCAATGAAAGATTTGGTAAAACAATTGTGTTACAACGGATATGTATTGGGGACATAAAACCACTATTGGATGAAACCTGAAATTATGTATAAAATGCCTTTTGCCGAGATTTATGAATAGGTCTCCATCATTAAACACAAGTAACATATGGAAATGACAATATTTGCAAATACTTTTTTATTAATTTGCTAAGTAAATGTTTCGGCCAGAATGTAGTATATGTCTTGGAAGTCAACATTTATATTATCAGAGAAGAGAGTTTTCTACAACACAACATCTATCCAAAGACTTAGCATTTTCATATGGTTACTATCGGATTATGAGATGCACAAGCAAGTCAACATACACACTAAATTCGGAAGAGCGGAATATTTCATCATCTTAGAGTGAAAAGAGGGGCCAATCTTTGAGAGCAGATTTTTTAATCGAAGAGTAATTTTCTATGAAACGCTTTCGCTTTGGATAGAAAATGTGATATATCTAGATGGAATTACTATGCTTTATGGATGTAATTTATCCTTCAAACTTGAAAGAGTGATTTCTCATCTTTTTAGAGTGGTTCACATTGGATCACGGCTAGTAGTCAAGTTTGTTCTCCGCCATTTGTAAATGCGAAGGTTATCGAAAGACGAAGCCTTACTGTGAAATTTGTTGTGCTTAGTTAAAACTGACGAAAGAAAACCTGAAAACTTTTATCAGTGAAAAAAAAACATACAAGACGACGTCGGGAGTAATACCATCTACAAGAAGTCGCTGAGGAGACGAAAGAAACCATTTCGACGGCATACTCTCACAGCTGATTGCCTGGCTGAGGGGATAAGACGTTGGATAGCTATACGGAAGACAAGGGGTTCAAAATTCAAATACAAGAAATCACACAGAGGTTTTACTCTTTTCCACCCATAAGTATATTACTCTGTTTCTTACTACTTATGAATGTGCTTCCTTTTTACATCCGTTCGCATTTTTAACGTTTTATTGCGTCTTTTCATGTTTAATGTGTACATCGCAAGTTGAATTTGAATTTTATTTATGGTCTTCAGGCATCTAAAGCTCAGGCTGGGACAGGATAGAGAAAAGCATGTGGGGAGGTACCGACTAGGGCCGAAGTCGAGGGTACCATCCCGATATTTGCCTGGCGTGCCAGAAGAAAACCTGCAAAAACCTCAACCAGGAAGTAATCACAATAGCATGCCATTTGAAATAATAAGTTGATGTGTGCCCACGGCTTTATTACACGGCCTTATGCAAATTTTCATGCAGCAGAGTTAAAAAAAAAAGTTGGAACGATTTTACAAAGTCTTGCAAAGGAAAGGAAAGAGTGCCTTCAAAGTTTTATAGTCCTTTTTGTGTGGCAGTACCGAGCGCCCGTAGCTCAGTTGGTAGAGTATTAACTTCGTAGCCGATGAGGTCCTGGGGTAGATTCCAGCGGCCGGACTGGACTGACTTAGGATCTCTTCCTCCGTTACACTATAGGTAGGTGCCGTGATGGCATCTTCAACAGACCCTGCCCCACTCCTTCCACCATTCTTTCCCGTAGCCTATTCCAGCCTGAGCCATAGATGCCCAAAGTACATATAAATTTAATTTTAAATTGTGGCATGTTTCTGAAAACTGTGTACAATGTAAAAAATTCTTTATCACATTGAGAGGAGGTTAAAGGAACAAGCCCTTTATTAACGACATACTGAGTAGGGACTAATTGAATTCAGTTTTACTCAAGGTCTTTAGGCAACTTTGGCTTATGCCGAATGGATAAGAAAATTGGTGAAATGAAGAAAGTGAGAGGAAACAAGAGAACCTCGAGAAAACTCATGCACATGGTGGTTGTCCACCAGAAGACAACATGGCACGAGGCGTGATCGAACCGGGCCCCCCACGCACTTGTACCAGGTCTAGTAATAAGGGCATGAACACATATCAATATGTCACTATTTCAAATGCCATTTCATTGTGATTGCTTGTGTACCTCATAACCTGATAACCGTATGAAATAGTTTTTTTTTAATACCCTGTATACGGCAAGTATTCTAGCAAACCATCATATTAGAAAGAAAATAACTAACTCGGAGTGTCAGTAACTTACTCGTTACTGTAGTTTCAAGATTGACAAAGTGTACGATTTGGCTCTGCAAATTCGTCTACAAGGGAAAAAAAAATGCTCTTGATAAATCGGCTGTCTTCAAAACACTCGGTCTAGGTCCTGAAGAAAAAAAAAAACACACACACACACACACTAGCTGAACGCTTTATCACAATTAGTTTACTTCTTTTCTTGAATGTTCGATGTCAACATAAACGACAATTTACGTTAGGCTACAGCAGTCACAGAGCATTCTCTTCTACATTATCGTCTTTCTTGTTTCGAACTGGTAAAATATACTCTATAATCAAAAAGCAACAACTCATATATTAAACTTGTGTGTGTAATGTCTTGCAGGTTCACCCACTCAACTAAGTACACTGCCTCCTCATTCTTACGTACCATGTTATCATACCATGTACGGCTGCGATGAAGAAATACAGGTAAACGTAGAAATGTGTGTATTAACCAACGTTCATTAGGTTAATTATTTTTATTTATTTTTTTCACAACAGACATATCAACATTTTACGTAATGTAATACACTAAAATAAACTCACATCTGGCCACAAATAATGCATCCTGTCGTTTCCTTTCAGACACACAACCTTGGAAAGATAATATTAGTCTTGTATTTTATTTTTTCGCAATCCTTCAGATGTCACTCCTCTCCCTGAAGGATACACGGTAAATACAGAAAATCACGCCGTGCTTCCTGCAGTCAAAATTTGTTAGCACGCTCAGAGGAAATGCGTGATCCTGAGTTCGAACCCGGTATGTACACTTAGCTCAGCAGTTCTGAGTCCACTTCACCCTTGAGACTTTTTTATTACTTAAAAAACACCATTCGGTATTACCTTCAAATGCAGGCCTGAAAAAAAAATCTGTCCAAAGCATGCTAGCAAATGCCTTAGTATTTTTAGTGGAATTGTAGCAAAACATATACTCGCCCCGTGGTTACGATCGAGAACCTCGGATAAGCACTTCGAGTCCCGCTCACGCCAGCCATCCTGACCGTGAGAGTGGAGATGCTATCTAGTATAGATTGGCCGATCGATACCTTCTCAATTATTGCCTCAGGAAGTGCTCGCCGAGGGCTTGTCATTCCTCTGACAACGTGAAGGGCTTCGGCTATTGGTGCCTCGCAGTTTATATAAATTAAAATGCAGCGGAACATGCATCAGTATTTTCTTATTTGATTGTATGAATAGTTTCGTATAATCAAATTTATGGTGAAATTAGTGGGATACACGAGACAGTCATGCAGAACTTCATACTAGCACTTTTGAAGCAAGTTAATGTGTTTGAAGTATTTTTCATTAAAAAGAAAAAAGTGTACTCCCGTGTAGCTTCAGCTTCGAGTCGTGTGTTTGCCATTTAGTCATTTACATGTAATCAAAGTTGGTACATAACAAATATTTGATCCCTTAAGCAGCAGTACGCGTTACCACCAGACGCAGAGATATTTAACCCCCTAATTACGCAACCGTCTTAAGACGCTACTGCATATGTATATTTTGTACCTTAACCCGTCTAAAGACGCAAGTTATTTTTTACCACTCCTGCGACTGAAGGTTCCCGTCTAAAGACGCTTCTGTAATTCTTAAGCATTGAAAACTCTTTTGAATCTGTTCTGAAATTATACTTAACATAGTGAAATTAGTAATTGAAAACGAATGTCAATGTTGTGTACATTTGTATTTTCTTGTTAAAAATAAAAAAAAGTGTATATTTTCGAGAATATGAAAAATTACTAGGGCTACGTTGTGTGCACTGGTAGTGAAATTATATTTCACGCAGTGACAGTAATAACACTGTAGAGCACTGTAATTGAAAATAAAAAATGTCAATGTGTAAATTTGTATTTTCTTGTAAACAAAATTATATTTTCGGGAAAATGAAAAATTACTATGCCTATGTTGTGCACCGGTACTGAAATTAGACTTTACGCAGTGATAGTAATAACACTGTTGAGCACTGTATTTGAAAATAAATGTCATATTATTGCATCATATGTATGATACAATGATCACAAAACAAAAAAATGAATTTTGAAAAAAAAACATGAAAATTAACTTTTGCGGGCAAAAATGTTCATTTTAGCTGTTCGACCCGTACTATGTAATTACACACTTAAGGGGTTAATTATGAGGTGTATACCAAAAGTCTATACCGTTTGGCTATTATTCAAAGAGTACAATGAGTAGATAAACAGCCTTATAGCAAATTAAATTTAGACTGTGCAAAATATCAAGCTTCTAAGATTAGCGTTTGTTTTTACGTTTCTGAAAGAGACTGTTTTTGACACTGTCCTCAAACCTTCTTGGGTGCACCTGTAAAATAATCCCGTGAGCCAAACACGAGCAACATTTTCTGAATTTCGAGATCAAACATCGATATCGCTGGAAAATCGAAAAGCAAAACTTAAAGTCGAAGAATCGTTGCAATCTAAACATTGTTCATATGGTCTTGGAAATCGATGAATCGTTGGAAATCCAACATCGTTCATATCAAAATATCGTTGCAAATCGAATATGGATCAAATAAAAAAAATTGATATCGATTTCTGATATTTTCTTATGCCATTTCAGTTTTTCAAAATACCGATTGATTGAAATCGAAAAATCGCGCAGTCCTAGATAAAAGCAACAATGAAGAGTCCAAATCTTGGACAAATTTTCAATTGATTGCCGCCCATAAATAAATTCCCGAATAGACTTCCCAACAAGTACTGTCGGGAAGGACATTGTCTCCACAAACATCCATCATCTGATAATGAATAACGACAGATAAAAACTTGCACACCCCTGTTCCTCGACAGTGACATTCAACTTTTTCAGTGTAGTGTCAGAAACGAAATTTCTTCATAGAAGAATCCAGAAGAGCTAAATCTGGGACACTTTCGCTGATCCAGTCTGACCCGAACATACGTAACCCAGCGACCCGGTCCGAAACTTGGCCCGATGGACCCGGTCTGAAAACTATAATGAACTTGGAATTTTCGGTGTCGTATTTTCCGTCCTTTGGGAGTAACACCTCCCGTCTCAGTCACTCTTGAAAGAAACACTGTTCAAACGCAAGGAAATGATTAAAAACACTGCTTTGCCCATCGGCTCAGGCTGAGTCTCAAGCACAGACCCGGTGACCCAGTCCAAAACTTGATCCAAATGACCCGTTTCAGCTCTAAACCAGAAACAACAGGTTGAAACTGCACAGCTAAAACTTTCAACCTAAAGTGAATTCGCACGTTCATCCACTCACTGTGTTCTTTTGAATAAACGCAAATTGCTACGGACTTTTAGTACGCATCGTGTATGAATGCTCTGCAAATTGGAACGGTGCAGATGTTCCACTATTTTCTGTCCCCCACTGCAACACACCACAGGGGATTCAGTATAAACGAAATACAGTACCTATAAAAACTCCACTAAGTCTCATTACCGCAAACAAACTGCCACACGATAACAGCACACCACGAGAATCTATCATCAATTTCAAACTGGATTCGGTTTATCTCGCCTTTGTAGCAGGAGTCATCTTGTGAGATGATAATGAGTAAAAAGCAGGAAAACATTAGCTAGTAATTGGCCTGCAATAGTGCCAGCTTGTTTCTCTTCTCTTGTCCCACCAATCCACCCCAAATCTCAAAAACAACGCGCGTGCAGAACATGTTCCTGGTTTCATGCAATCTATACGGCAGAAACAGGGCCAGCCAGCTGTTACCAATCGCGTGCTGCTCAGCTTACAGGCTGTGCCAAGAGAGAGAGAGTTTCATTATTATCAGCATCGAGTTGCTCCTACTTTTGCACCACCTAGATTAAAACACCTCCAGACGATTTCCAAGATAGCATCTACCTTCTTCTGAACGCAAACCACCACATGATTAATCTAGCGGCCACACTGCGTCAAACCACGTATTAATTTCTTGAGGGATCAAGGAAGAAATGGAGAAAGTAGAGCAATGAAAAAGAACACCTGGGGAAATAACGCTCATGAAACTAGAAGATACAAAGTAATTTAAATTTTAGCATATGCATTACTTCATAAAGAATTCACGCAACATGCATACACATAATGAACATTTATTTTTATTTATTTAATTTGTATTAATGTCCTTTTCATGTCGCAAGTCCTAAGACATCTTTTGTCTGAGATGATATTCTTCGGCAAGTACTTCTGGAGAAACGGAATGGGGATAGTAGTAGCCAAGGACTATATTCGATAAACGGGTCTTAAACCCTGTTCGGCTGTGTTCGATGCCGGGAATTTTCTCTGGTGTCTGAGGATTTGGGATTTCATCTCAGGTTCTTGCTTCTGAATATCCCAACCAGGAGGAAAAAATCTTTGTATTTCTAGCGAAACAGGTAGTAGCTGAAAATTTCCAAGTAGGCCCTACCATTAGTATTAGAATTCCCCTCTTCTAACTTATAACAAATCGAACACTCCCTTAAGAAATGCTCGAATACGTAATTAATTATTCAGTCTCGTTGCGATGGAGCAGGTACACAGTTTCACATTCTAATGTTGTTTAAGTTTCTACGAGTTGAGACTTACATAATCATACCAATTTGAGGTAAATTGATCTAACTGTTCACATTTTGAGGTGCAAATGTTGCGTTGCCATGGAAACAGTACTAAGCTAACAGTTCTGAAACATGGAGAGTTGTCTAATCGATCACCATATCAATTTTGGAGGGAATAGGTCCAGCCGTTCCTTCATAATGCGTGAAAATGTGTTTCATTAAAGTGCGGTTACCATGGAAAGCATACAACTTTTTACAAATTTCAAACCTTATAAACCTCATCCAGCATAACCCCTATTATTATGCAAAAATTATCTGTTAAGAAACATCGGGAGAAGTTTTACTTTTAAAAAGTACAATCTGACTATGTAAGAGAAGCATATAAAGAGAATTTGAATAATATTTATGAAGTTCACAGGGTTTTAGGTAGAGTCGATAAAAATTTGAGTAAAACGTGTTTAAAGATGCAACTGCGTAAAGATGAAGACGCTGCACATTTATCTCCAACAAAAAAAGCTCGTTCTTCGTAAAGCTGCCACTTTCGTTTAACCACGAACTTCCAACCTGGAGACTAGATTTGCATAATGCCTTGCTGCCTGCAACATTTGGTAATGTCTCAGTGGGAGTTGTTGTATCATGCAAATGTCCCAGTCGTTGCCTACAGAATTCCCAAACTCAATCTGTTTTTTTTTTTCTTCTCTTCAAGGTTCATCCCATGTCCATGTTTGTTCACCAGTGCAGAAAAAGAAGTCAGGAGGACTGTATTAAAGGAAAGAGAGAAGAGGATGCGACATAGAATTATGTCCAGTTTTTGTAAACGAAGGTCAATTCAGGAAAGAAGAAAATACTGCTGATTACAAGGTGGGAAGTTTTATATTAGCGGTTTTTTTTTTTTTTTTGCTTACATAACAGTTTCGATGAGGTCATAATATTAAAAATAGCATTATCATTGGGAAAAGACGACAAGATAGGGCTGAGATTTTATTAACAATCACGAAGGCCCCGGTCCTAGATATCGTTTCAAACACACGAACATTCATTTTTATAAAATAAGTTGGCAATAACAACACCGTCAATTACGTTGCTTGACCGGAACACGAAGTCTGGTGTGGATACATCTACCGGTATTGAATAAAATAAATGTTTAAAACACGTTGGCAATACTGACAACTGAGGTACTTTGGCACGGTGACATCTACAGTATTTTTCTAACGTGATAAATAATGTTTATGCCATGTTTGGTGCTGCTGTGTCTAACGTAATGGAAGCAACTTCAAAAATTGAATTTGGATACAAAATAGGTTAGCAACGCTGAACATTGAGGTGTTTGAGGACTGAGACACCTGCACTATTTTTCTATTGTGTCCAATAATGTTCACGCCAATCTTCGTAACCCTACTAGTAAATGAATTTATCCCCATTAGTTACTACGGAGAAATCGTTCTCCCCGCTAGATCTTAGGACCCACTCATCCGATCTGGATGATCTAATGCGGGTTTGAACTCGTATCGGAGAGATCTTTCAACGAGAGCTCACCCGCCCTCTTGAGCCTCGTACTACTATGGACAGAAGGCATATTTTACCATGTGCGTTTATCAGAAAATATATAAATCAATGCACAAACTACATGTTTGAAATATTAAAATCTACTACCATCAAACCGAGAAGCCGTGGCTCAGTTAGTAGAGAGTTGGTTTCTCATTCAGAAGGCGCTGAGCTCAATCCCAGCAGAGAAAAACGAGATGAAATAGAACTCTCGTAACATACGACATACATCATTTCGAGACGAGATAGCCTACATCTCGTCTCGTGCGCACCACCACAAGCTGGCCATCCTCACAGGTTTCTCCATGGTTTAACCTCAGTTAGCCAAACAAATTGCGGTATATATCTTCAAATTAGGCCATACCCAGCTTTCATCCAACTTCGTGGAGACAAAAATCCAAAGATTTCTGTCTGAAAACTGACCGCGGTCGGTCTGTGGAGAAATCCAAGACTGTCCACAGACAGTCTGCAGACCCGAGTCTGCGTGTGTCTAGACAAAAGTCTTCGAGTGAATACGCGGCCTACCTGTCCCAGCCTAAGCTATATTCAAGCTCTACCAAGTTATATTCAGAAGCAAGTTCTAGGTTTTAAATTTCAATAATGGAAAATGCTTGACCAAGTGGTTAGCTCGTTCGCTTTATGTGCGCGTTGTCACGGGTTCAAGTCCCGTTGGAGTCACAAGAAGCTTTGCAGTTGCTAATTAAATTACTCGATAATGAAAACCGGCAACTGAAAATGTACGAAGACCTGAAAAATCTACTGTGACAAGAAAGAACTGGGAGTTTCTTCTATCTAGGCTTTTTTCTTTCTATTCACTGGCGTACTAAAAAAAAAAAAAAAAAAAAAAAAAAAATGAAAGTTACAAATGGTAAATGGAAGTCCAAATCTGAAAGTGTGTGTGTTATATAGAAAAGGTGCTGACTGAGTATCTCCACCACGAGATTTTGATGCAGCTCCTTCAGTGGAACTGGTTTTAGTTATCGATCTGCAATGTCAAAGGGTGCCGGAAAAGAGGAACGGCGGAGAGCGAGGGGCAGATGGTTGGGTTCCTCAAGGAAGTTACGTCTTTACAGTCAACCCATCTGGCTGAAGTTGAGGAAATGCTAAAAGAGAAGTCAAGAGGAAGTTGGAATACGAATGTGAATAGAGAGAGCTCTCCTTTCCTCATGAAAGCACAATTGCAGTAGTTCACTTCATTAGCATTTCTAGAGGGACCACAGGAAAACACACAAGAAGTTTTATTCCCTACAGTATAACATTACATAACTTTCACTTTCTGCCCTATTATCATTTGTGAAACCACAAACTTGGTTCTACCTTCTCTGCATCATATTCACCATCCCAAAATTATGGGATTATATTATTTCACAACATTACCACACCTTCCTCAAAACCCACAGGAGACAAAATCTATTGCACAAATGAACTAACGCCAAGAAACAACTAAACAGTTCACTCAAATATATATATATATATATATATATCAGAAATTGGATATGTATGACAAGTCAGTAAGTAACTCCCGACCAGGATGGCAGGATTCTCAAATTGAAAGTACAGCTGGTTCTGAAGGGAATAGGTTCACCGCAATCTATATTAAGAGGAATTCCTCGTGATGCCTATTTTTAAACTTAATGTATGGCCTTTCGGCATCTCAGGCTAGCATAGGGTGGGGGGATATGTGTGGAAGGTAACTGGACACGACCTACGTACCATCCCAGCATTTACCTGGTATGACTAAGGAAAAACCTCTGTCAAAACAGGGAGCCGCTTGGGATCGTTCCCAAGACCTTCCAATACACTGTAAAAACTGTACCTCTGAATTGGGAACCCAGGGTTGGATTTAGAGAGGCGATATTTTGCCTCCCAGTGTTTGGGAGGCAACAGATTAATAGAAACAAAAACTATGATAAAATATGAATCCCTGTGCCTGTCACTGATTTTAAAAAATGGAGAGTACATTATACTACCTATTTTTCAGACGCAATGACGGACCTTCGTTTTTGTTTCTATTAATCTGTTGCCTCCCAAACACTGGGAGGCAAAAAAATCGCCTCTCTAAATCCAACCCTAGGTTCACCACTTCCTCTCTTTCCTCTCAAAAATTGGAAGTGCAAAATTGGAATTTTGTACTCCCAATTCAGAGGTACAGTTTGTACAGTGCAGTTAAGCCAACGCTCTATGAATTAAGCTACGGGCGTTCGGTATGATGCCTGACTTGTTTAACGTTTTTGGTCGTCCAATGAATCAGGAAGTTCTTTATACCATGATTTGACTGGAAACCTTTATTAACACTATTAAGGGTTTTTTTTTTCTATTTCACTCGGCTTCTAAAAGAAAAACTGAAATGTCATTTTTAGTACGTAGTTCATGCGGACACAACAGGTGGGAAACAATCCGCTTCTTATATCACTGTAAAGAAATAGGCAACTGAATTAAGGAGCTAAAGAACCAGTATGGAAGATAACCCAGAACCGGGATTTTCTACTGAAGAAATTACACAGAACAAGTGTTGAGAAATTTCATGAACGTGTTATGAATGATCACAGATTGACAATCAGGCAGACTGTTGAGAAAGTGGGTTTGTAAAAAAAAAAGTTTTGGCTGACATGAATTATCAGCGAACATCTGAGAATCGGTAATGCCTCATCAGGACCAGTTGGTGAAAGCAGATATATTTAGGAAATAGTAAAGAAGAAAAAAAATATCAACCGAAGCCAAGAAATGTCTAGTTACGCAGTCAATGAAAGCTTTGAAACTAATCCAGCAACAAACACGCACAGTACTCCCTAAAATCGACACGTGGAATTATGGGTGATCCAGCCAAGCCTAGACATCCCGGACAGTGTTCCATTTGTTATAAATTACAACAGGGGGGATCCTACAATTAATGACTGATAGTAAGTTTCCACCCACTACCTGTTTGGGTAGAAATACAAAGATTTCATCCCTGGTTGGGATAATATTCGGGTTCAACAACCGGGGATGAAATTCTCTGGTACCAGGGGAAAATCCCCGGCATCACCCTTGGCAAATCGAACACTGATCCCGGCAAATCTTTATCTCAAGCCAGAGACCTTTGCCATTAGGTAATGAGATCTGGTAATAAGGACATTTTTTTAATTCATAAATTCTTTACTTTCATATACATTCAATATCAAATAGCAAAAACGGTATTATCAACTAACACTGCATAATAAATGAATTTGAATTATACCACACGCTTACAGGTAGTAAATTAAGCACAACAATTTATAGGTACGGGCTGTACTTACACACGCATAGAAAGAAAAACAATATTTATTTATACCTATGAAACCTATTCGTCCCACTTTTAACTACGCAGACTGGTAAGCAGAATATCACAAGGCTCAAATACAAAGATTTCTTAGTAATACTTTCATCAACTACCAACATGTGTAATAAATTAACAAAGGAATATAAAGTGCATTTGCAAACAACAGATTAAAAGGAAACTGGAGATTTTACTTAATTATAACTGAGGATAATGAGTACTAACTCACACACGTAAAGAGAATAGTAGGAAACACGAAAGTGGTGACCGAAATACTGCTTTTATTTAAAGATTTTATTATTGTTATTATTTAAACCAGACATTTCTTTATTAAAAGACAGTCGCTCCTCTGTTGTTTTAATTACTTCTACTTACGTAAAAGATTTTTTTATTTACATAAAATCCACAAATCTAAAACACACATTTTTAAACATGTATGTCTTCATAAGTGTGCATTCTCATTCAGCTAACCAAGAGCTACATTAAAAGTACTGACAGGATGTGGAAACTGGAAAGTGTTATGTCTCCTACATCCTTTGTCCATCATATTAACTTTATGTTGTTAATTTGCTGATTCCCAGCCAGCCTAAAATCTGATAGATTAACATTTCTGAAAGTATCGAGGCATTTCCTGCTTCTTCCAGAACAATCCTAGAAATGGCCAAAATAAGCATTTTACAACCCACTCGACTTCCCATAATAAACTCGTAGGCATAAGTAACCTGAGCTAATACGCTATGCCAGTTGGAGTTGGACCCATCACATACTGTGCAATCTAAAAATCCTTATGCCCTACAACTAATGCTGCCTGTTTACAATTACACGAATGTTCTATGTTACGTTTCGAACACGGTCTCTGACAAGGACAGAAGGCTCTCATAATGTAAGCACACAAATTGATGAATAACAGTAACGCCAATTAAGACTGTGGTAGTTACAGAGCTTAATGACAAGAACCTATAACCTATACTCTTCAAGTTATTTCCTAGCATCTCACAATGACAAGACCACGAACGAACCTTCACATTACAGCACTAACGACACTAAAAAAATAAAAGAGCTGCTTAACCACGTTTTTCTCCTCTCACTGCGTTTTAACAGCTGTGTTGTTATCTGGAGTAAAAATAGCATTAAACCACTAAAAAGGTTGTGTATGGACCGACAATGATATAACAGCACGTGATATGCACACGAAGATTGTAAACTTAACAAATTATTGACGTAGCTAACCTTGGCATAGAAGAAAATACAAAACCGTTAGTAAGAAATTTCAACCCATCTTTCTAACGCGGTTAACACCACAAAGATAAGTACTGTGATCTTCGATATACGTGTATCTTTACATAGGGTTCCCGCTCACTTGGCCAGAATGAATTCACCGACTTCAACACGTAATTAAACTTTTAACGTATGAACCTGGAACGTCCTTGTGTATGAGCTACCATACTATTTGGACTGACCTCCCTCAACCTCCCCACCAGCTCTGATCTGGCCCTCGACCTCCAGCATGGAGCTCATCATAGACCCCTCAAGCACCCCTACAGAACGGAGTTCGCCAGCGACCTCCACTCGACCTCACCCTGTGAGGTCTAAGGTTGAACATCTCTGCTACATACCGGATGCCCCATTTATCGTGTAACTCTGAAAGTATTTATTTCAAATATTTATATTCCCGAAACCAATCGCCCACAGAAAACTTAATTTCAAGTTGAAATTGGGGTAAGTTTTCACTTTCTCGAACCAGGCGATGAACACGGAACAACTTTTAGGGAACACTTCTTACAATTCGCTCATTTTGTGCCCAATTTGCTACGGTTTTGAATACACCTAACAGTGCCAGGCCCGAGAGCACTGCGAGGAAAGTTTTTAGCATCCTGGTCCAGATTTGAACCCGAACCGCCCTATTCGTAGTCAGACGCGCTACCGCCTGAGCCACGGCGACTCCTACCTATATTGCACGTACTAGTGTAGATTTTACTATTGTTTTAGTAAGTAAACTAATCGGATTTGGCGGGAAAGTTAGAATGCATGGAAGGTGAAGTAGTTTATTTATTTGTGCACCTTCAACAGAGATGTACATCTCCAGTTAAAGAAGGCATATACAGTTTACTATTACAAGATACTGTAATCTTCGGAATTCCACAAGATCTGCCATTTTGGCCCCGGATGCCACTTCGTTCTATCAATAACAAAATTTAAATTGGGACACAAAGAAAAATGACAATACAATATAACAACTACAGCAAACAAATATTAAGTATGATTCACAAGTAGCTACAAATATTGTACTAGTATATAAAACAATGACATGCTTCAAATTAACTTTGTTAAAGTATATGTCATGAGCCAATAGTTTTTTTGTTTTTGTTTTTCAATTATTTTGTGTATATTGAAAATGCTAAACTGAAATCCATATCTCGACATTTGTTTAATAAATTATTGTACATTATGCAGACTCTGAGGAGTGGTGAAGATTGTGTTTTTCTGTTCTTGGAATTGCACATGATAATAAATCCCTGGAAGGAAGATTACATTTTCTGATATTAAAATTTATTCTACATAGGAATGTAGCGTTCTCAAGAATACCATTGACAGTTTTGTATAGGAATATCTGATCAGATATATCCCGTCTGCTTTTCAGAGTAACGTAATTAAATTCGTATAATGATTGTTTGTACGGTATTTTTGATATATAAGCCGATACATGATATTTTTTTTATAATACAGAAATCACCAAAACCTTTTCTGAATTTGTTCTATTCTCTTTTGCTGTGATTGATATCTGGGTGACCAAGTGACTGATCCGTATTCCAGTTTACTTCTTACCATACGATTGTATAATACACTAAACCAATATATATTATTAAAACATTTAGTATTTCTGATTATAAAACCTAGTTTTTTGTATGCATCGTTAACTATGTACTTTTAACTATGTATGTATTTAACAAATAACATATCAGAGTCAATACTAACACCAAGATCCTTAATAGAGCACACCTGTTAAAGTATTTCATTATTTATAAAATACGTATAGTGTTGAGTGAATTTAGCCCTAGAGAAAATGATGGCAAAGCATTTTTTAATAATGATATTCAGGTTATTACTTAAGATCCATTCATGTAGTTCATTTACGTAAAGCATCTTGTGAGTTTCTAATTTCCTCACATAATTTAACATCATCTGCGTACATTAGACACTTAGAGTTTAATTTTGTTTGGTAGATCATTAATGTACACTCATGCTCAAAAAATTTTTCGCATGTCTTTATTTGACAGTTTTTTACAAATAATATTTTTCTCCTTGGATTCTGGCGTTTGCTTGATTGTTTTGCTTGTAAAGTAGGTAAAAACGAATATTTCCTGAAATTTTGTCAAAAAAATATTGATAAATAATGAAACTAGAAACAAAAAATGAAATATTGAGAAATTGTCCAAAAAATTCTGTCAAAAAGTCAGAAATGTGGCAACATAGGGAAATTCGCAGGGAAATTTAGAGGAAAAGGAGGGAAATTGTTTTTGCTCACCGAAACAGTCCATATCTCTAGTACTATCTGGAACTGAAAATAGGGAAATGCTCACTCAAATGAAACATTACGGAAACAAAGGTTACAGACATAATGCATGCGCTGTATAATCATGTGACAGAAACTATTATATTCCCCGAAATGGTGCGAAAAAGGACATACAATCTTTTTTAACTTTCGAAGTGAAGACTGTCAATCGACGGTGCATCAATAAATGCGTATCAAGTTATCATATAATAACCACCTCGTGGAGTAGTGGTTACGCTTTGAGGTTACGGTATAAGGGGTCCTCAGTTCGAATCTCCACTCATTCTTAAATTACTTTTTTGTATTTTTGTAGTTTGCGAATATCGTTTTCTTTGTTGTATTTTCTCATTGCTGATAGAATGGTAATTTACATTACGAGTATACACTCAAAAATGTAAGTGTTGTGTATTAAATTCGAAAACAGTAAATATGGTCTCAAAACTGTATTCTAATGTAAGATTTAGCAACAGGTCCTCTGAATGCATATGCTCGAAAGTATTTACACTTCTAATATGTAAAAAAACTCCGATATTTAAAACGCATTACGATTAGTAGTCGTGAGTTTTCACAGATAGTGATATAGAAGATGAAATTAAAAAGTAAGCTATTCTTCATATAACTAGTTAATTCCCCAAACTTCTGACAATTTCCAGTTGTCAGAACGCAAAACGTCTAATTTAGAAATAAACTATATTTTACGTAAGGATAAGTATGTTTACATTATAGATATAACTAGTGTAATTCCTGTATTCCTCTTCAGCAAAGGTTTTTATTTTCGTCATCATAATTCTGGGTGGCTGAAGTGGAAGTCTTTTTTACGAGTTTTTTTTAAATTAGAATGACTTGTAGTAAAATGGGAATAAAAATAAAGAAAAACCTAACTGTAAAACATTAGAGGAAGGTAATTTCTGTGTGTAAGCGATCAACGTGGCGGCAGCTAATACTTGACCAGTATTAGACTTGTTGTTACGGTAAGAAAGACCTTTTACATTTCTGCGTGTGTGCGCAAATCACAGCGAAACTGAAAACTGAGACCTTACAATAAGGTAAAAGAAACTACTCGGTGTTTCTCGACGTTTGTCTGTAGATAATTGCGAATACTGATTTGTATTAAACATTACGGAATATATCAAGTAACTTTCCCAAATGTCTAAATAGTGAGCACTAATTTGAGTTGTTATTGTTTTAAATGTAATTAGATTAATTACAAGTATGATTGCAGCACTAACCTAATAAGATAGTTTGTAGGGGAATTTCCAAAAACGGATAGTTGTTCATACCGATTACTGCGAGAAATAAACGAAAATTCCTGGAATCACCGAAAAAGTCTTTTTTTGCCTATTCTACAAAAACAAAAAGTTCTGGGCGCAGATGCACAACGCGAAAGCGTAATTATAATTAATTTAAGAGGACTTGTAAAATCTCTAGACTTTAATCCATTAGAACTTCTCTGAGAATATGAGGAGTCCAATAGCCTGTTCGTGCTTAGTATGCACTACTCTCCAAGTAAAACTCTTTGTTGCTTGCCATTCAGTATACATAGTTAACATCACTTCCAGGGAGTACGCTACACCCCCCCCCCAACACCCTCCCTAGACTTCGACAACACCCCCCTAAGGAAAATCTCTGGACACCCCCCTAAGAGAGGGTGTTCTTTTGCGACATTTAATAGTGAGAAATTCCTGGAATTTCGATTTACAAATACGGAAATTATGGTAATACACAATCAAATCTTGGTAGCAGTATTGCATTTATTCCGAAGAAATATCTTCTTTTGGGCTACATTCCTTTCTTGTCGCCTCACAAAAATCCATCAGCAGCAAAAGAAATGAGGCAGAAAACTTAATGTTCACATCTCCGTATGAAAACGCCTGTTTGGTGACTGCTCCCTGCAGTGTTAGAGTGCACAGATGATAGACTTTCTTCAGACGCACATCAACATTCACTCATTATCTATTCAGTTGTTTTGTGTGCATTGTTGAAAAGGCGGAACGCGTCACAATGAAGAGGAGAATTATTAAAACAAAGGAACTAACATTTATGTTTCTAATTTAAGTGAATCTTTGTTTCATAACTAAATAAATGGAAATAAAAGTAACAATGTTTACAAACTTGATGCGCCGACCTTTCCAATACACCTAACTCTGTGTTCTTCAGGGTTTTATTTCATCATACTCTCATTCATTACAAAAAAGGTAAAATTCATCTATGTCAACGCTAACGAACATTTTGCGAAACAAAAGCGATATGAAATGAAACACCGAGCGGCCGTGGCTCAATGCTTTGGCGTTGGATTCGTTTTCCGGAGGTCCAGGGTTCCACTCCTGGAGACGGCCATCCTGACTGAAGTTTTCATAGAAGTCTTATTATGCAAATGCTTGGATCATATCTTTTTCTATGTCCGTTTCCGTCCAATTTCCTTTTCTATTGTTCATGCTTGTTGTTGTTGCTAAGCTCCAATGTAAAATAGTCTCCGAGTTGTATATGGAGATACCAGAAATAAATAAATCTTCGAATGTGTTGACGCTGCTGGATCTGGACGCTGCTCGTGATGTTTAGACATATACTCACATATACAGTTACAGATAGACCACAAGTGGCTGTAGACAAAGTCATATGTTTCTCCACCTAGATCCCAGTTAAATAAGGTATCATTCAAACACTCATTCACTTCTGCCAGTCTTCAGTATTCAGACTAGCACAAACACAAATAAAGACAGACAATAGTTAAAATAGCTTCTTCTTTCCCCCTGAACGTGCTACGTTGTCACTAAAAATAAAAGAGAGAGATCTCAAACAATTTCCTTAGTCAAGATAGTATGACATTGGCTACATAGTTTTTTTCCATTTTTTAAAAACTCTACTCTCAGATGAAATGTTTAGTACCGCAGCCGTGCGTGCACTTTCTCTTATTTATGTTGGAACTGACAATATTTGAAATTCGAAAGAGTATAGCTAAGAGAGGTTTCTCGCTGCGGTAGTCAATATTTCGTCAGGGAATCGGGATTTCTGAAAAAAAAATCATTAAATTTAATATTTTAATAGCCACGTGCAAGCAGGTGCCGACCGGGTAGCCTTGCGGTCTAAGGCGTTAGGGCAACGACTCCAAGGTCCCGGGTTCGAGTCCTGGTAGGGGAATGGGTGTTTTTGGAGTTTAACTTGGCGTAAAGGGTCGAATCCTGACGGACCGAAGTCAAAAGTGTTACTAGACTGTCCTATAGAAAATAAAGTTTTTGCGTGCATGAAGGTAATAATGACACCCACTACTTTGAATCTTTGGCGTGCCGGAACTCATTACAAACCATGGACTATTCATCCCTTTCTTGTTAATTATGATTCGCCAGTTTCTTGCAGAGTTTATACGGTTTGTAATTATCGAAACGGGAGGGCATGCCATAGTCCAGTCAGGATTTGTTTCTGGGTTGGCTCCCGGATATCCATATGGTTAACGCTCTCGCGGTCTCGCCCTTGGTGACAACAGTTCCAGGTTCGATTCGCAGAATTTTGATACTTATCCAGTATCGTGAAAAATATTGTGGAGACACTTTGAATACAAGAAGGAGCAAATTGGGATTATGGGAGCCAAAGTACAACTGCGACGAGAGCCGATGCGCTGACTACGTACTACCCAACGGAAAGACGTTTGAATATTATTTTATTTTATTTATGGCATTTAAGATCTCAGGCTCAGGCCGAGTAAAAGGCCGTCTGGTACACCCTAGCGCTCTACGGAATGTCTTACCATTAGTTTAGGTTTGAGTTAGTAGACATGATTTTAGGTGTTCGAAACGTCAGTGTGGAAAATTTCTGCATGATTTGAAAAAGAAACGAGATCATGAGTAATATTTTCTCGTCGTGAAAGTTTAAAGAATTTTATTCAAACGTCCATCAATGCTTTGATTTGTAGCGACAGAAAAGCGAAAAATAGATACCAGAAACGTTCCTCTCGAAATATACAAACGTTTGTATATGTTTGCG
>JAGDQP010007573.1:4526-66663 GCA_022664845.1 Lepisma saccharinum | reverse complement strand
TAGATGGATTCAATTTCAGACCGTTATCATTTGACCACTGAACAATTCTTCGTAAGTTCTCATTCAATTTATCAATGTATGCGGGTAGCTCACTTGGAGAACAAGATATACATACTTGAAAGTCGTCGACATAAAGATAGTATTTACAGTAATACAAATGGCAAATCATTTATGTACAAGCAGAAGAGAAGAGGACCGAGTACACTACCTTGAGGTACTCCATGATGAAGAGTTCTCAAAGAGGAGTCAATACCAGAAACAGATACATACTGCGAGCGGCCAGTTAAATAACTTACAATCCAATTGACAGAGGAGTCTGAAAAGTTGAAAAACGTCGATAATTTGCGTATCAGAATGTTGTGATTTATAGATTGAAAAGCTTTACTGAAATCAAGAAGTGTAGGTAGGAATTGTTATGTTTGTATTGTCAAGAGCATATCGAATGTCATCTGTGATATGAGCTAGAGCAGTGGCGGTACTACGACCTTTCTGGAAACCTGATTGAAAGGGGTCAAGAAGGCTATGTGTTTGTAAGTAAGAACGAATTTGATCACTTACGACATTTTCTAGGGCTTTGGAAAGAGCCGGTAAAATGCTAATAGGTCGAAGGTCGTCGGCACTGGTGATAACTTTTGTCTTAGCAGGGGAGAACTCTTGCAATTTTCCATAAGGTAGGAAAAGTGCTGGTGGTAATCGACAGGTTAAATAAGTTGGTAATGGAAACAAGTACAAATGGCAATATTTTTAAAATTAATTCTAGACAGATTTCATCTCCCCCTGTCGCTTTGGATTTTATCCTGTTGATCGCATTTTCAACTGTCAGCGGACCCACGCAGATCATAGAGAAAGAAGTTTGGTTTTGGGGCCACGTTACTTTTTTAGACAGCCAGTTACTCTGCGTACGGCTTGGGCGCAGCGGTTTCGAAGCACTCTATAGGCTTAAAAACTTACCTGGGCAGTAGGGGGATTGATGAACTATGATGAACTATTTTCTATAAGCTCCATTGCGACTAGCCATTAAGTTCAGTAGTTCTTCTGTAATCCACGGGGTAGGAGGGCGAGAGACACGTTTTCTTTTTATGGGAGCATGAACGGTATAAGGCTGAAAAATTAGCGAGTTAAGATAGGAAAGTTGATCATCGACTGACGGGGACAAATTTGCTAAATGCCATGGTAAGGAGGCAGCATCCGCCAACAGAGCATCATTTTCAATCTTGTTCAGTTCTCTATACGACATAATTTTCATTTTAAACTTTGGCAATTTTATCGAATATTTTACGAATATAAGATCGTGTCTGGAAATCCCAGGAACCGCAAACTGACCAAATTTAAGAACTCTGCTCATGGTTGTAGTAAGAATTAGATCAAGAAGACTGTCACATGTGGCTGAATGGTAAGTAGGCTGAAGAGGGTAGATAGAAAGATTTAATTATGTTATAGTATCTTTGAATTTTGACACCTCTGCCTTGGAGGACAACATATCAAAATTTAGATCGCCAAGAATGAGGCAATGCTCATAGAATGGGAGAAATTTACTTATTTCTTTTTCAAAATTCTTGAAATCAGCTCGTTGGGGGTCGATATGCTGCTGCCAACAAGATTTTCTCATTCTACACTTTAATTTCCAAAATGAAATATTCGGTACGAAACTGATATTCACTCGGTGATTGAGCTAGAGTTTTTGCATTTAGATTATGACGTAGATAAATTCCTACTCCGCCCACTCCCTTTGAAACCCGGTTATCGCGATAAAATTTAAAATTATGCAAACGTAAAAGATCATTTTTTTATACTTGACTTCGTCCAAGTTTCACTAACTGCTACTGCATGTATATTATCAATTGTATTAAAAAAGGATTTCAAATTCCACAAAATGTTTTAGTAAACTTTGCGCATTGATGTGTATCGCATTAAAGCTGTGTCTGGAAATTTCATTAAATTCATTTTGCAAAACAGTAAATGTCTCTAAATGACGAGAAATCTTTGGTTCCTCTACCACTACCTCTACCTCCTCGAATGCCGAAAATATATTACAAAATTTCGGAAATACAACAGAAATGCTGCATCAATAAAGTCTAACATTTTCGTCAAAGTACAGGAAGAAAAGAAACTGAGAGGAGGAAAGATTTGAACTTATTCTCAGTGGAGGAGGAGAGGGATAATGCGACAACAGACACCGAGCATAGTAAAAGATTCTTTACATTCGTACACAAACAAGGAAACAACATGTCGTCCCACTGGAGGTCTGTGCTAAGTTCGAGTAAACAGGATATTTGGACACTATTGATGAAGGCCGCACCCTGTACAAGAATGCAGCGGTTAGGAGGGGTTGAGAGCACAGGGAGAGAGAGAGAGAGAGAGAGATGGTAGGTAGCAGGCAACCAATCAAGAGTGGTTGTTTAGAGGTGCTAGGGGGAGGAGGGGAAAGTTAACGGATCTTTCAAGTATCTTTTTACGACTGTCATGGTTACCAACTTAGAGAAACAAGCAACTATTTTTACTCTGTTATGAAACCTTATTTTTGTAATAGCGTATTTGCTATACCTGTGTAGTAGACAGAGAAAATTATGCTCATGAAGGCTCCATATTGCTTTCGCACTGGTACAGTAGATACATCTTGTGTTCTTACTTGCTAGTGATCGCACAAATTTCAAATAGAGATACTGGCAAAAAACGCGCGCGCGCACACACACACACGAGATAGATTGAATAAATAGTAACATAAGTGCAAGCGCATATGACAATCAATGTAACATTGTGATACGTAGTAAATAACTGACGGCTGCTTGTTGCTACTCTTGTATCCAAAGATAAAAATTCTGATGCTGTCACAATATATAATGTCGTCGATCATATAATATACACATCTCCACACTCACAACACAACACTAACATATAATCTTGAGGAAAAACACACACGATACAGAACAAACACACTTCTTAAAAAGAACACAAAGAAGCCCAACATAATATAGCACTATCATTCTGTTAAGCTTACTCACTAGTTCGTGATTCATGTGATGCTGCGGAGATCTTCTTCTGACGTCACAGTAATGCGGCGGTTATTGTGTCACAATATAACCCTACCATCTTGACTATACAGATCGGCTGCCAAATCGATCTTTAGCAGACCTGAGAAGCTTCTGTCTGTACGGAGTCAAATGATTCGGTTATCAGAATACCAGAGTTCTTCAAGAGTCTCTTGGCTTCTAATACGATAACTGGTGAATTTCACAATTATCGGAAGCTTTCCCTGCCTTACAATGTCGGTTGAACGTTTCGTAGATCCGATTCTGTGGCATTGGTCTAAATGACTAAGACCGATGTCCTGCAGGGCTATTCTGTCGACATCTTCATTCGGAGCCTGCCTTATTCCATGAATGAGGATGCAGTTGCGTCTTGAGAATTGGTTTAGTTCATCTAGTTGCATAGAAGTATCGAACAATTGACCCTTAAGCTCATCAATTTCCTTTTTGAGAGACGATAACGACTTGCTTGCTTCTTTGTTGAATGAAGAGAAGTCAGTTCGAAGGTCCTCCAACACAACTGAGAGAGGTGAAACACTGGCTTCCTCCTTGCGGGTAAAAAGAATTTTATAAAGACATTGTTCGAAATCGTTCATTGATTTGCCAAGTTCATCAACTCAGTTCGAGATTTTTGCAACGGAATGTTTCGTCATTGTAGTCACACAGTCAATCTAGTACAGAAGATGAAATCCTGATTTCAGCAAATGGAAAGTACTGGCCGGAGAGGAGGCAATGATTTACAGTGAAAGTTGTGGGCCAGCAGAGCGATTTACGCAGTCAAAGCGGAGAGCTAACAGCATGCATCCGTCCTCCTCGGTGGACTCAACTCAACACCCAAACGATAAAGTATGTATGGACAACATTCCCAAACCACTTCTAGCAATCGGTATACTTTAATAGCATTACCCATACATAAGGTTAATTGTACCTTCCTGATTGTCTTTCTTCCCATTTTCTATCCTGCGGACTTCTTTATTAAATTTTCTAGATGCCAAGTTTATAGTACGTTTAAATCGTTCATTCCACTTTATATGCAATGACTGAAAATCCGTTCTCTGTACAAATTTTGTACAGTACAAATATTCTTCCTCTTTACAATCTAGGAATCCATATTTGGATGACCAAATGTCTTTATTTGCATGATTTTATCTCTTACACAAAGAATTTTAATATTATTTTGTTTTCTACGCATTTGTAATGCTAAAAACGCATTTTCTGGACTTTATCTTAAAATTTCTAGCGCAATTTGCATTACTTTTGTCATAAAATGCGTACTGGATTGAAAGCCTGTAATGCTTATAATCTTTCAAGACATTTTTATGTCTTCAAAGACGTCATATATATCATGTCCAATCTGAAATGTTTTCTAAACATTACTGACTGGGAGGTTTCCCGTTGCCATAGACATTTATATCGTCCTGTGGACTTTTCGAACAAGATCAAATGTAGAATGGCATTTTGGCATTTCGGTTCCTGCAAAATTACAATTATTGTAGTTTAGACTCCAAAATTCCGGACTTTAAGTCCTGAGTCTGGACAAAATCAACTTTACATGTCTGTAATGATAACAAGCCTACGATTTTTTTTCTCTGAGTAGAATAAAATTCAACGGCAAACGGTTCTAACTACGGCGATTAACTTACTGCTTTCTTAAGTCCTAGAGTTCGTTAGTTAAAAGGGACCATCATGTTTTATTTGCTGAGAATTGTTTTACACATTTATTAATTAATCATTATTTGTATATAAAAATCTTGTATGCCCTCTTTAAAGTAGATAAAGATCTTCACATGGAAACTACTTAACCAAGTTCTGATGAGACTTGTTGCGTCCAAAACACCTAGCAAACGGAAGCATGATATAGGGGTGAGTTTTGGAATTCTGTACGGCATTTCTTGTTGAGGTTGAATAGAATAATGGAAATTCTTGTACAACAGCGTTTCTGAAAGCATAGTTCGCAAGAGTTCATTACGTGACTCGCAAGATATGTCTCTGAAACTTAGACAAATGTGCGAGGGTCTATCAATTAGGTATGTCTAAGTTTCGGAGCAAGTCAACGTTTATACCAGCAACGAAACTATTGGCATCACCGCTAAAAAAAAAAGTTCAACAGAGACTGCCCAAAGTACTACATGTTCATCAATTATACACCCAGTTTTTAATTTTAACTGTATCTTTAATATCGAAAAACCTCGAAAATTTTGTATTTGGAAAGCCATTGAAATGGCTGTTTTAATTCATTTTTTTTTTCTATTTTTGTTTTCTTGTGTCTTTTCTTATTAAGCATTCGTCAAAACTCTGTGGGGACTACTGTACCCAATTTACCACTTGGGTCTGCTGTCTATTACGGGAGTGCTAATAGCTTCCACTTGCAGTACTGTTCCACTACTTGTTTCATTGTCCTTTTCTCTGTTTCGGCCATATTCCCCTATTTTATTGAGCAGTGTAGTACAGAATAAAAAAGAAAAACACTAACGCTCTAATGTTCCCAGAAAGTCATTACAGGTGTCGGATTTGACCTACCGCGTACGGTGATGGAGTTATCTTTACTGAAAGTTTGTCGCTTGATATATGAATGGATCCCGCAGTACAATTTTGTTTCTCACAAACCGACAAGGAAATAAAGTACGGTAATACAAAATGCGGAATGATGGAAAATGACTACATAACTATAATTGTTACAGTGCGAAATTAGAAATTGTAAAAATTCCTGAGTTTGCAAACGTTGGTTAAATTCTTTGATATTACAGGACTTAGGTATACAGCGGTAAACTTTCAGTGAAGATAAGTCCATCACCGTACGCGGTAGGTCAAATCCGACACCTGTAATGACTTTCTGGGAACATTCCCGTATTGTTTGATATGTCACGACCCACTTACCATTTACTTTTTTTTACCTCCATCCAATATGGCGGATTTAAAGATGGCGGCCAAGTTGATGATATACACCAAAATGCAGCACTATCCCACCAATCCACATTTGTGTACTACGATGCTTCATTTCTTTGACCCTTTGTGGACTACAAGGCTGGACTGCGAGATTTTACTCACTGCAAATATGACCAATTTCAAAATTTCAGATAATAATTGCATAAAAATATTGCAGATCGTGGGTCTTTTAATGTTATTTCCGGTATATGTACGTTCGAATAAGGACAATAAAAAATATTTCATGTTCGCATCAACTGATCAGTTGGGAATAAATAAATAATAAATCACAGCCATATTAAATCCACTAGTGGATGAGACCTCTCCCCGAAGGGAGGAGTTGGTCTACTGCTCCCACGCTGACCAGACGGGTTGGGGTCCCTCGTAAATGCTATAATTTCCTACTCTTCACTGCAACCCGAATAGCAGTATTGCAAAGCGGGTTCTAGCACATTCTAGGATAACCGCAATATAAATTGATACTCCGGTATACCTATATATAAATTACTCAACATTACATAATGTAAAAATTACGTTTCGCTTCTAGGTTACAAAACACAAATGTCTCCATCGTGTTTCCAGTAATGATTAGTATAAACATTCCACGTTTGAAACCATTTAATTGTTAATCAGATTATGATATACAGAGGGGTAGCCAGGGGAGGATTGAGAGAGGCCCGAACCCTCTCTGAAATTCCGATTTCTATTTAAAATTGCTACAGATTATAAATTTAGGCGTTATTTTATAAATACTAACTGTGTATGTCCCCCGAAAGAAACTGGTGGACTCTCTCCGTAACGATATTCTGGATGCGTGTCTGATGATGTACTTAATTGCGTATAGTAACCATTACACAACGGGAACTGGGTAGATTTATGTCTTTTCTTAAAATGTAATTTTTGCTTGATATGATTAATATACGTACATTATATACCAACAAACGTCTTGGCTTTGTGTAATTGAAATAATTGACACTAAAACTGCTAATTTGGAGACCACCGAAAATTGGTTTACTTATCGTAAATACAATGAAAAATAGTAGCTACTGAATTATTGCTGCTTCACTGCGTTTGTGCGAGCTCATATTCATGTATGGTGAATAAAAGTACCGTGCTCATGCGTTTCCAAACAAATAGTATACCGTACGTGAAACCTGTATGAAAAGAAACCTGTCATGTTACTTTACGTTGTATGCTCACATTGCATTCAAAAACACCCGCGCGCCATCTATTGACGTGTTATGAACCGTAAGCAAGTTTTCATAGAACCGGAAGAGGACGATGTTCGCTTTGAGCGTTGAAAAATAATAGAGTGAGAAAACGAAAAGAAACAGAGGGTAACATTTTACAGAGTATACCTTTCATGTTGATCTTAACTGATAAGCAATTCGTTTAAGTGTGCAACACCCCTTAACTGTTTTGTGATCCTACGACTTTTAAGTTTATATATATATATATAGGTGTGTGTGTGTTCAGTAGAGCATCATCGCGTTACTGCAAGTCACGATATAAATACGTATATTAACGGGAAGTCTTTCGACACAGACATACCGTCCATCAACGATCGGAAAGGAACAAACACATTTTAAATCACGCAATGTTGATGTAGATGGTCTTCGGCAGCTTACTGTAGCAAGATAATTTGCTTTAAAACAGATATGTTCCAAGATAATAGTGACTCGTAGTAATAAATTGCATGCTTTTATTCTCCCCTTTCGTGTAGTTTCTATGAAGAAATTACGATGTTCGGTTTGTTCAGTGTTGGAATTTTTTTAACTTAAAAAATTGTCAAGAGTTTTTCATTTAGAAAATATTTATTTTAGACTTCTGTTTTTTAATGCACATTTTTTTACTTGTTCTGGTTTCCTGGTGTAGATCCGTCTCTGGTATGATGGATGACGTATGTGTGTTATGAAAAAGTCAGTCTATATACCTATAATGAGTGACCCGGACCTTAAAAATGAAACTAATCAACCAGAACGATGTTACTAGTAAGATCGTTGCTGTCTCATTTTGGTGGTGTTCAGTAAGGCTTCAATACAAACATGGATGTAAATACGATAGATGGATCTACCTCTAGCGACCCGGTGTCAAGTTGTCCCAGCTTAATTGTATTGGGCCAGTCAATCCGTATACCGTATTTACACCCATGAATACGAAGTTTTTTAATAAATGTGCATTAATAAAATCTTATTCTGTAATTGTGAACCTATACTAGGACAGATTTCTATGTGTGTACATGCTAGTGAGGACTATCACGGAACAGCGAAATTTTTCTTTTCTACTCCGAACTCTAAAAACAGAAAAAGATACAAAGTCGGGACAATATAGGATCATTGCTCACTGCGCAATTTAGTATATTTGTTGGCAAAATGCACTACAGTATGTTTAAACACACACACACTAAAAATCTACAATACCGGAAATGATTGATATGCTGCCTGAACAATTTACAATGTAATGCGGTCACTGTTTATAAGGTTGCCAGATAATGTGAATTATAATTACGTTCATTGTATATATAAATATTCAACCAGCGTTGAAATAATATGGACTCACACAGCATGAATTATATCCGATACATTTTAAAAACATTTTTATTTTTTCCAAAACAGTTTCTTTTCTGGAAAATGATTGAAAAATATATTTTTTTTTATTTTACATAGTGGCAAGAATTTTAACGTCAGAAGCCAATTAGCATGTGTTTCCATCAATGTCATAATTTTTTTAATAATTATGTAATTCACATTATATTTTCCAGTATTGCTTCAACAGCTTTCTTCAATGTGTTTGTAGGAAAAAAAACAACAACAACACATGTATCTCTAAACTCAGAGGTACGGGGACTTCTCGGACACCCTGTTCATGTTTTATCAACATGTAGAATCAAGGATTCCTTGTGTATCAGGACAATTTTCGTAAACCTATGTTTAGCAACATTAGGCCATGTTGAAGTTTATCAACACTGAATCTCGAGGCTTTATCGCACAAAGCCATTGAACATAAGTTTACTTGTCAGTATCTGGCAACGGTGTGAACGATAATAACAGTCACTTTAAAATTGATTGAGATGACATTTACCAATAAGCGATGTTTAAATATTTTTGATAGCGCATTATGCCACCATATATAGTAATTTGTGCATAATGAAACGTACATATTCTCTTGGTCTTGTTTTCATTCTTCAAACTTCTCAGTAATAAGGAAAACATCCATAGTTATCGCGGCTTTGAGACAACCCTTAGCAACATGCGTCTGCATAAAAATTAGCATAGTGTAGACTCACCATGGATGTAAATACGGTAATGGATCTACTGCTATTGACGCCAGCACATGCGGGCGCATCAAGAGTGCCTGGCAGTTGTAATCGATTAAAATTACATATTGAAATCTTCCTCGATTTCTTCCTAGCACCACGTTTTCACACTCAAGCATAGACAAACCAATCAGACACGCAAGTTCATCGCAATCATCCAGGCAAGATTAATCGAAAACTGGCATCAAGTTGACCCAGGTTAATTGGATTGGACCAGTTAATCCGTTACCGTATTTATATCCATGTAGATAAGGCTTTACTATACGTAGTACATATCAGTAAAGGAAATCAAAATTGTAATGGAAGCTTAATTTCAACATTGGATACTTCAAATGTTAGAAAGTAACATGTAACGCATGTTAACATGTAACATATGATTTTTAACTTTATAATGAGATGCACAAAAGTTATTATGCTACAGCATACATTCGGTAATAAGAGCTACAAGAACTTGAATGGTTTTCTGTGGGATGCACCCACATAGCATATAATGACTCACGAATATCATATTTATATCCTCAGTAGTTTTGTAGGATGATCAAGAACGTTTCTTTATGAAATAGGGATTTTCCTAACACATTCTAATAAAATATTAGAAGGGTATTCTAGGTTAAAATGTCTAGAATATCACAAGAATATTTATAAAGGACAAATGTTCTTAACATATTCTTGTAATATACCTGGAGTAACTAAAGGAATATCCTCAGAATATGTCACTGAGCCGCTGTAGCTCAGTGGTAGAGCGTTGGTGTAGGATTCGGGAGGTCGTGAGATCGATCCTAACGATCAACCATCCCTACTGTTTTTCAAGGGTATTCCCTCAATCACACCAGGCAAATGCCGGGACGGTACCTTATTTAAGTTAATCTTGATAATGTCTTCACATCCTCAATCTCCATTTTTATTGATTCCGGGTGGTGTTCTGTTACAGTATGGAATAAATGAACTAGTTTGAGATTGTGAAACTGTTTATTTTTAGTTGAAAAATTTCAGTGCGAGCAAATGGCGATATCATAAGCCAGGTTTTGAAATTTCTAATCTCTATAATGAAGGTATTGAAATTGTAGGTTAGTTCATTTCAAAAAACATTTAGTAAGTAATTTAGAAATTCCTTTTCAAACTGTCATTTGTTCTGTATTTTATAAAAATAAGTGAAACCACATTATGTAGTTACTCACGGCTCTTAGGGTCATAATTTTATGACTCCCTCCCAATAGGCTCCCAGGAGCATTGAAATGATTTGGCCCTGGGAGTCACCCACCTCGTGGGAGTGATTCATAACTATGACCCTTAATTAACCTATCACCACGGTCATGATTTGAGTCCTTTCTTCATTGTACAGTCGGGTAAAACAGCATGAAATAAAAAAAACCTAGATAACATATTAGCCAGCTATAATGTTAATTTCAATGTAGAAAGTAATTAGTAAGTAACTGTGCAAATAATAGAATTGAATGCTAATACAGTTAATGAGAAACTGTCAGTTATTTTCCATAAATATATTGTTACAAAAAAGTTAGTAAAAAAATTATAATAATATTAGTACATATTTAATAATAGCTTCGTAACTTACATTGTTTCTCCTTAATGCTATTACTTTTATTTGTGGTAGCAGAAAACAGAAATTAACTTTCACGGACCAAAGTTCGTTGTATCTTTCAATAATGAGTACAATTAATTTTAAAGAAATTCTACTAGTAACCTCAGGATTGTGTGCAGACACTTTTGGGACATTATCCTCTTCAACAAGTGTCTGCACACAATCCTGAGTTTACTGCTAATATTGAATTAAAACTAGTTGTACTCAGTATTGAAGGACGAAACGAACTTTGGTCCATGAAAATTAATTTCTGTTTTCCTCTACTGAAATTCGAATAATTGACGTAAAACGAAAAAGGCGGGAAAACCCACTTGGATTGAACCTTATACAATTTGTCTCGTTGTAGAAAAACAAGTCAATTTCACACACCATCTCTATGAGTATTCTGTTTTACCCGACTAGTCTGATAAAACAGGATACTTGCACCTATTTGTAAAGAGAAGCAGAAGAAACAAAGAAGAAGAAGATAATATAGATATATAGCCTAGTCGGTAGCGCGCTCGACTTCAGTGCGAGCGGTCCCGGTAGAGGCTTAAAAATTTCGGTGTTGACCCAGCATCGTGAGGAGAATTGGGGAGCTGCTGTGAATAAAATACAGTGGCGATCACAGTGAGGGCTTCGGCTCTCCTCTCCCAACCCGTCTGGTCAGTGTGGGAGCAGTAGACCAGTAGCAGTAGTATATATATATATATATATATATATATATATATATATATATATATGTGTGTGTGTGTGTATGTGTGGAAGCTAAATATTTTTAGATCTTGCACTAAGTGTCCCGTTCTGACCAACTCTCCCCTAAGCCTCTTTAATGTTTTTGCTCATATAAGTTGTAACATTAAAATCACAATAGTACCGTTTCCATATAAAGAGCATCGCTTTCAATACAGTCCAGATTCTCAATTTTGCTTATATAGTCTAGAAGACATTATACTGAAGAACTTTGATTGGCACTTTCCCAATCTAATGATAACATGTTATTGCTTCCAACTTGATTTCTCTCACTACATTGTAAGATAAACTTTATTGTTGAGTATCACATTTGTTACGAGAACGAATACTTTTCTTCAGACGATTCCTGAACAGTCGCCTTTATATATTTTCTTTGTGATCTTATCCGGCAATTTCTATGGTCTTAAAACAAAATTAGTAGCTTGAATACTAAAATTATAGCTGTATTTCCTACCCTGTTTGTCGTCTTCTTTCTAAAAAGCACCATGAACAGAGGCGGGACAGTGAGATTATGCTCTGTTAAGCAAGAAAAAAAGAAATAATAAGTAATTTAAACATTGCTTTATGGTTTATGAACAAAACTCTATAAAATTTTGCGGAAGTATCTCTGACCCCCTCCCTCCCCCCCAAAAAAAGTTTTTCTGCAGGGTCAGTGTATTGTAATAGAGGAATTCATGAGGACATTAAAGAAATAATGGCTTGGTTGGTTAAAAATATTTGAGTACTACCGTGACGCTAATGTTGTCAGTTATGCTTCGGGAAGCTTTAAAAAAAGAAGTGAAATGTATACACATTCTGTGTCCACTTTTTTTTTTAGAGGCTCCAAACTCGATCGTGAAACATGTAAAGGAAAAACAAGAATAAAATGTTGTTTTGTTAAGGTAAGGTACGTTCACACTGGACAACTTAAAACTAGGACAACTTTCAAGAGTGGTGAAAGTATATTTGAGATGGACGAGTTTGAATAATTGCTCTTTGGTTGTCTTAGTTGTTTAACAGTATCACGGAAGGCTGTTTTGAAGAGAATTGATTTGAAGAGACTTGACCTTCTGCATGTTTACAACTCAGAAATGAGAAACAAATTTAGGATAAGTAAACGCACCAGTTATTGGTTCTTAGATCAGTATCGTTTTGAGACTTGAAGTGCAGATCTATTAATGCTTAATTTTTCTGTTCATGGCTAACAGTAAACTTTTAGATCCATAGAGTTAGGAATAGAATAGAGCGACTTTTCGTGACGTCACATAAAGCCAAATTTGCGGTTCAGCGGCAGCCATATCGTGATGCCCCATTAGAGTCCCTCTGTACCGAGTACTGTGGGTCAGCCGGTGACCTTTTTCAAGCGCTCATTTCTGTCGTGTGACTACAATGTACAGCACAACACATCTGGGACATTTCAAGCATTTTATGATTGTTAGTTTTGTTTGCGAAACAGCTGTTTTTCGAACAACGATAGCTATTTTTGGAGGTTTCATCGGACATGCGTGCTTCTTATTAATAACTTTCTCTTGCCATAAGAAACAAAGAGAAGGCAATACATGGTATAGGGGGGCTCTAAATGTGGTGGAAGTGCCTCACGTCCCTTCCATCTGTTGTCTTCATTCCCGAAAAGTCCCTTCCCTTTTGATCTACCACGAGATCTCTATATTAGCACTTTAACCGTCAGGTGTCATGGCATGCCATCTACTTTCAATCCACTATCTATGCCATGTCTTGCTTTCTGTAATAATAATCAGTCATTTGCAGAAATCTAAGAGAAACTTTGTGTTGTAATTTGCGAGTACGTTAATACTAAATGAAATCCATGGAAAGTGCCCTAATTTTTATTTTCTGTATGTCATTCTGTGTACAAGGATCCGTAAATATTTTTTTCAAGGCCAGAAAAGTTTAAAACTCCATGAATGTTTTAGCACAGACCTTATGGTGTTTCAGTCAATTTTAAGCCTGTGAGCCTTATCTAAAACTGTAAAAAGACAGATGATTTTTCTCCAGAAATTTCGTAAGTGAACGTCACTTCTTCAGACAAGCATGATGATGCTTGGATGTGTACGAAATGTAGATTTTGGTATTCACAAGATGCCGAAAGCAAGACATTTGCAAGCTGAATTCAGTGTAGAATTTTCCTGCGATCATTTCATAACAAATGTCATGTACAGGTCTATACGAGAACATAACCATGTTCATGTGTGACGACTCTTGTGAAAAATCGTCTAATGAATCAGAGCGATACATTTGTATTGTACATTTGGTTAGGAAAAATTCAGGTTAATAATTCTGAATATTTTCTGAAGAAAAAAAAAAAAGAGTCGAAGCAAGATCTCCTATGGATCAAGCCGACACGCTACCGCTTAAGCAACCTGGGGCAGCTTAAAAAAAAAACACACTATTTTTAAAGGGTATTTAAAACATACGTACTGTGATAAGTCACGAAACGGTGGAACTGAATCATCGAAAGTAACCGGAGCAGGGAACGAACAATATCGGAGCTCTAGATTCTTCCATAATGTAACTATGGCCAAACGCTTGGTAGGATTTACTATTCCGAGAAGGAGCAATAATTATAACTTATTTCGTTCGTTGCTACCAACACATAACCATTATTTATTTTAATGTTTTTTTTTTATCCTTGCCTTGTTGATTAAACTATATCTCCATTTAAAAACCTCTACTTTTAGGCCATTATTTCTTCAACATTCTGTATAAATTCTCTAGACGTTCGTAAATAAACTAACATACATATACATATCTCATGTAAGCAATTTCTCGGTGAGTACCTAAAAATGAAAAGCAACTTGAATGCCTCTTGGCTCGTCATTACTCCACTGAAAAATGATCCACTTCAGAGGAGAAGAGAAGCCTCGAAAAAGCAGAATCACAAACAAACATAACTCTAAAAGCTAACAATGAAATGCAACAGGTACTGAAGAGGTATAATTCACTGTTCCTCTGAGTGGATGTGCACCGCTTCACAAGGGGAGATGAAGAGAGAGAGAGAGAGAGAGAGAGAGAGAGAGAGAGAGAGAGAGATCCTCTGTCTCATAAAGAATAATCCCATTCTACTCTACATCTTCTCGTTGCCACAATTTATAACTAACACAGTGGAAAAAACATCTTTATCCATATTTTTAAAACGCTTTCGCCCAAAAGTTAAAATACTTTGCGCTTCTCTTCTACTCCCCATAAACTCAGATTCAAAATGTCAGGAGGAGAAGAGACTGCATCTTTCATTTCAGAAGAAAGCACCCCTTTTAAGTACCTGCTCACATAGTTTATAATAAGTAAGAGGTAAGAAGATCATTCAGCAACATTAAATTATGGAAAATACAGAATTTCGGGAAGTTTGTGTAAGTACTGCAAAGGAACTTACGAAAAAACGAAAACAAAAAACAACTGTAACGCCACTGTCTTCTAGATTTTCAGTTCCGTTTATGATGAGTAAACCCGGAAGTTCAGGCATTTATTTTACTTGAAATAGGCAGGCAAAAAGGCATTTATTATTGCTGAAATAGGCACTTAAAAAAAAGGCATTATAATTTTTTTTTAAAATGATTTAACCTTATTTCTTTTAATATTCTATGTTAAGCAAATTATTCTACACCACATGACGATGTTCTTTGTTGGCTGTACATCACTCCAAGTTGTTTGTTCAAGTTTTCAACGCATATTGAGCCTTCTGTCCCTGAGAACAATTTTTAATTTTGAAAATGCTATCTCAATGTCCACAAAAGAAAGAGGAACCGACATAAAAGAAAGTATTACTCACAGGTTCATATTAACAATAGTTTAATTTTCACCATACTTTTTTTAATTAACTCTAAATTTTCATTTGCACCCATTTACAGGTTTACATTTGTTCTGACACTTTCAACAATTTGTTTATTGTTTCTCACGCAATATCCATTGTTGTCACTAGTTTCTCGCCCTTCTCTTCAAGGTTTATTATTGCTTCTGGCATTGTAGCGTAGTATGCGTGAGCTGCCAGGTCATCAACCAGTGACAGATCTTAATGCCATAAATTGTACCAGAGATTCAGAAAATATTGAAGCAGTGAAGGGTGACAGTAAATGGGAGGCCATACTCAAGGTCAGCCTAAATACTTAAAGAATCACTCCTAATCACAATTTTCTTCCCCTGAATTCACGGCTAGGAGACAGTTTAAGGCGACAAAGACAGCTTTGCTATATTTTTGTTTGTGTTTAATGCCAAAGATAAAAAAAGTAGCTAAAATACATTAAAAGACAGGAAAAGACATTATGTTTATAAATTGGCAACACAAGGCAAGAAAGGCAAAATGAAAAACCTCTTTAAACGCTCCTACGATGAGCAAAAATGTTACCTCTTATTCACATGCTGATAATTCGCAATGAAAACGAAAAGTTATTTTGCCAAACTTCCAGTTTCTACTGATGAGTCAGACAGGGAGCTATGGTATAAGCTCGGTACATGGCTTCCCGCGGCGAACACTTTCCCAGGGGATAGGAAAGGAGAAGTGAGAAGCCAGGTCCTCTGGTCCTAGGTACCATATTGATGAAGCTGAGAGAAAATTGACAACAGAAGACTTTTTTTTCTCTCGTTGCAACTTAAAAAGGGGGTTTCAGGTTGCTGAAAATTTTTAATGGAGTTTATTCAGGCTATGGCCCTGAAAATAATGAGTCTACAATTTCGTTAAAACCTATTACTCTTAAACTTCAGGAAAATAAATCTTTCTCTAAGAGAGGTAAAGTCTGTTAGTTTATTTCTGTGCGTTCGATTCTACAGATTAGGTTTAGTTTAGTTGTGGTTAGCAGGTTCTGGCTGTGGTTCCAGTTTGGAGGGTGTGAAGCCAAAGTTATAAGAGCTTAGCAGAGCTTAAACAGAACTGTTCAGGGTGAAACGCACAGTTTTTGGAAACCCTGGTGGGAGTCGCCAAAAACTGAAACGTCCCCAACCTAATGATCCCAAAAGAGGATCACACAGACAAATAGGGTCGCCAGGAGCCTAGAGTACCCACGCAACGCATCTAACCTAACCTCTAGCTCCAAACATTTTCTACACCCCAGACGAGCGGCGCAGAAATGCCTTCCAGATTTAGGAATATCTGGGAAAGAGGATTCCAGATCCTTGTGATCGCTATAAAAAAAATAATTTAGATCGAGGGAGGAAATACTGGTAATCGTTTAATTAGATCGTCAGTTCATACTCCGAAGTACCAGCTGGTTCAGATTAGCGACAGATTAAGAAAGAAAAACGCAAATCTTTACTTGGGAAATAATCTCAAACGATGATACGCATAACGACTCATATGTGACTCATACTGTGTCTTTACTCACTTCGAAGTCTACAGGGTGGCAAAAGACCATGTCTTACCTTTACCTTAGTAGGACCCACACCTGTAGTCTGGAATCGCAATTCCTGAAATAAAGACGAACGAACACAAACGAATGACGGTCGCAACTCAATCCAAACGTAGTGTCATAACGGACAAATGCAAATAATATTTATTCACACAAATCACATGCTGGAGTCACTTCATATGTCAACGCAGAAATAACCAGAAATTCAATATATAGTTCCTTTCCCAAGTCATCACTTCTCAGCTGGCGAAAGAATCCTACCACTGGTCTATGGATTTATGAACCGATCTAATCTAATTAAAATCACATCACTCAATACGATAGGTTTACCGAAACACAGAAATAATTTAGTATCAATTGCTGTCAATTTCACGTAACGATTAGTAGCTAATTTCCAATAAATATCAAGTCAAACATTAAATAACTCACTGCACTTTATAAATCTTACTAAACACTGTATGAGGATTATCAACTAATGCCTTAGATCGTACCTGGTTAACTGAGAGGTTTCTATACTACATTCACTGAACATAAACACAAGATTGTTCGAAGAAATATAAAAATTTCAGAATTCCAATTTATTACTCTGAATGTACATATTTCACGCTTTCGGCTATGATAATATCATAAGAATCGGAACAGAATTACTGTCGAGGTGTAGGAACAAACAAATTTGAATCGCTGGTATACATTGAATTAATTAAGCAGAACTGAAAGTTGCGTAGTCACATATAAATGTCCATAATTTCTATAATAATTAATAAATTTCGTTGATATTTTCACAAATTATTCCCGAAATATTGTTATATAATTTAGATAAGTTTTGTTACAGAATTACTTACACGAAAGAAGTTCTAGTCCAAAATACATCATATAGAAAGAATCACTTTAACGCTATTAATTGTGTGACGTCATTACAGATGATTACTACCTTATACGAAAGACGTTCTGAATAAATCTCGAAAATACAAAATAATATTATAAAATACGACTTTTTCATCGGAGAATAGTGGCTGGAGTTGAAACTAAAATTATCGAACCATGTCGAATAAATTAAAATTTACTATTAACATCGAAACGGTACGCAAAGATAGTCGAACAGACATGTTGCTAATTTGATCAAGTAAGGAAAATATGCGGTAGCTGTCAAACATGGCTAACCGGGAATTTCGAATGGATTTGGAAAACTGGAGACGAGAAATTGGCATAGATTATTGAAATCTAACGAACCGATATTTATAATGTAAGAATTCGGTTAATAGCGGCCCCATACTGAAATTTAGAACATATTGTACATTTTAATAAATAATCTCAAAACCAAAAATAATGAATTTAATGAGGTGAAAATTTCGAAATAATGTCGCTGAAAAGTCCTGGTAGTACTTTTATCGGTTCTATTCTTCTTAATACGAATAATATATTACATCGGAATGGACGAAAATAGTCGAAATCGAAAATTACACTAAATTTGGTGTTTATATCTACCTCTCGTAGACAGGGCTTAGGAAGTACAGATGACGGAAAGCCCAGACATCCACTCGTCTCGTTTTAAAAATTGGAACTGAACTAACATGGCGTGGGAGAGCAGTTCTCCCAGCAAACGGAGAAGAAGGCTGATTCACACCAATCAGCAAAAAACAAGTCACGAAGCATTGACTAGAGTCCAATAAAAAACAAGCGTTAGATCCAAGTCATTGCTGCGTGACTAACGAAAACCTGGATGGATAACGATTAAAATCCAAAGAAAAATCCAAACGAAACACGCTCAAAGAGTCTAAAACCAACCAAAGAGAATGAGCTAAGGAGAACACACAGAAAGGAAACAAAACAGAGACTAAGAAAATAAAAGGGGAGAAAATTAATATTAAAATGGAACAGCAACTAGGCTGTTACATTCCTCCCAGGACCAGGAAAAAGAAATGAAATGAATGGAAAAGACCTTTCTCCATTCATTGAATTTCTTCTCAACAAAACTGGATATACCAACAAACACATCCCACATACGAGCCAGACTTAGCACCGCAAAACACCAAAGAAAAATCCTAAAAGGCGATTAAACCATTTAGTAATTAAGAAAGGAAATATTTAATATATTAGAGAAAATAAATAATTAGTAATTGAGTATAATAAGAAAATAAGAATTAGTAATAATATTTTATTTAGATATGAATATATTATTTAAAGTTCACATATAATGATTAAGATTACATATTAATATTTAATATTTAATTACACATCTTTCCACGCAAAACCTATCACAATCAACCATGACTTAACGTGAAGTCATCGTCACGCTCAATTGCGATAAGGCAAATACTAAATACATGCAACCGCCATGCATTTAGCAAGACTTCGATTCAATTGCTTCGAGGCAGCAATTCTTGCCTGCGTTGCTCGGAGCAATTAAATCGTTTCAGGTTTCTGAGGTTATGTTTCCCTACATCAACCCCAGTCATGAGATACGAGATTAGCCTGTTCCTCCAACCTATCATCATCGGATCGATTCACACGACAGGGCCTTCCTATACAATCAGACTGAAGGACACCCATGGCGTTCAAATCAACTCCGCGAGAACAGCACGGCCGGTTTGAAACAGCACCAACTCTCATATGATCATCTACCTGTGAACAACCACACTTAACTTCTCTGATGGCCGCATTACCTCCAGGAACATTCAGAGTACGACAACTACACTCTACCACTCTACTCTGACAAGGAGAATTATAGACGTTACTATTATTCGGCACATTATTACTAAACTGACAATTATTTTGATTATTATTATCACTCATAGGCATATTACTATTGTTTACAAAACGTTGATTATTCCCTCTGCGATATGAATCATTGTCAGAAAACCTACGACGTTTTACATAGTTATCATTGCGATGATTTCCAAAATTATTATTTCTACCTAAATTATTACAATACCTGTTACCATTATTAAAGTTTTGATTATATCTCCTACCAGAAGAATTATTTTGAAAATTTGAAGATTTATTATTATTCTTAGATGAATAAAAATTAACCCGCTCAGTTTGAGTACTACTAGATTTGGTTACTTTAGTTGCTCTGATTTTAGGTTTAAATTTACGGTCATTATTAATTTTGTTTCCTTTAGGTTCGGTTACAACAGATTCAGAAATAGAAAGAATATCTTTATTTAACTCAGTATTAGGGCTAAGTTCTTTAACATATCAATAAGATTATTTATGCTTTCGGGAGTGTGCAATCTTAATAATTTACCTATAGACTCAGGAAGAGCTTGAATTATTATTTCGATTATATCCTCCTCAACATATGGCGAAGCGTATAATTTATATTTATCTAGCAACTGCCAAGCGAATTGTGCCATATTTTCATATACACCTGCATGATATTTTACAGAGTAGAGCTGTTGCAAATAACGTTTTTTAAGCCTGGGGTTTTCGAAATGATCCAGAAAAGCTCGTACGAAATCTTCGTAAGTAACGAGTTTATCTTTCTCATGCGTGTACCAGATCAAAGCTAATCCAGTCAGCCTACGACCAATAACCAACATTTTATCAGAAGACGTTAGCTTCACTAGGTCGCTATTCTGAGAAATTTCAGCTAAGAATTCCCTAGCAGATTCCCCGGGAGTTCCACTAAACGTAGGGAAGAAATTGATGTCATTAAGCCGTAACGGACGCGCAGAATGACTATCAACAACATTCCTGACCTGACCTAACTGAGGCCACACAGTGTCTTCCTTTTGAGATGCTCTCAAGGGATCACAACTTTCATTAGGTTTAAAATGATAACCCACAGAAATCGGCGTAGGAGTCACCTTAGGAAATTCAAACCTGAGATCTCGATCAAATTCGGGTTGTTGAGAACACGGAATTTGTAAAGAAGAAGCAACAGAAGGATGGCGATACTTAAAAGGTTCAGACCTAAAAGGAAAAACATCATCGGTCACTTCCTCGTGCCATGTTCGCTTTCCCAACATCCGACCTTGATCGACACGTCTCCTATTCTCAAACAAGTCCTCGCTACGGGACGAAATCCTAGGCATATTCGTTCCAGTCGTAGTAGTCAGCGAGTACACTGGTTTACCTTGACTTGTCGTCACTACAGAGGTAGTTGTCATAGAGGGTAAGCCTAAACCAGTTACAGGAATAAAAGTGGAGAATGGTTGAGCTTCACTACTCACTATCGGTTCTTTAAGACAAGTTTCCCTGTCTTCAGGTTCGGTTGCGTTAGTACGCAACTTTTCAACTTCGATACGCAAACTTTCCACTTGGGATTCGAGAGACTCGGTTTTCGAGGAGACACTCTCGATCTCGCTACGTACTTCGTCGTATCTCAAATTCATGTCATTCACAACGCTATCTATTTTCTCAGACAACTTAGAACCTTGCACATCAATTTTACTTTCAAGAGTACGCATATCACTTTTCATATTAGCACATATGTCATTTTTCATCTCGGTAGTCTGAATAGCTATTTTACTTTCAAGGTTAGAACATTGAACAGTTATCTGACTTTCAAGATTAGTACAAACGGTAGTTTGAATAGCTATTTTACTTTCAAGATTATTCATCATTTTGGTGAGCGCATCCAATAAAGTACCCTGATTACTGATACCGGTAGGTTCGGTCTCGTTTGATTCGGAATCAACGCGAACCCCGTCCTCAGTTTCATCCTCGACTGTCCCAGTATTACTTGACCTACATCCCTTGCAAACATATCGCGACTCTAACATAGGTTTCAAGTCAGCCGCTATCCGCTCACATCGTAAATGCTTTTGTTGCATACAAGCAGTACAAGTTATTATCGCACCATTGCGATTACAACATACAGGATGATAATCCTGACCATCAGCACTCATATTATCGTCACTCAAAGGGTTACTCATTATATCTGTATACAATATCATATAACAAGGAACCACTATTAACGTCCTTCCCACAAAAAAACCGGAAGTTCGATTTCAATAATCAATGCCACAATCATCCAGTTTCAACTGTACCTAACTTAACTAAAATTAACCTAATTCGACGTAAGCCACTATCTCCACAAGTACGAAAAGAAATCAATAACTTGTAATTCTCCAGTCACTTTAATATGTAGTTCATAACGAAACAACCTCCATTTAGAGTGTCTAACAGAATTCCTGGTAGCTAGTAATCAAGTAATAGGTTTAGTATTTCTGATTTCGATTATCCACTGAAGTCAGCCTAGCAACTACACAAGAAATCACATTTTGCTTCAGAAGCAAAAAATAACGAACAGTACTTATTATAACTCTATTTAAAATGGCACGAAACCTCTCTATTTCTTCGTTTTCCTTCTTTTCCTTTTTTATGTAAGGTAGGGGGCCCAAATATGTCCCACCTTAACTTAGTTGATTTTTTTCACTAAGAAAGACTATTTATTCGTGCGAATCGACTGAACTATCAATTTAGGAGACTATTTGGACAAACGAAAAAAATATAATCTGCTTCCTAGAAATTTCATAAATCGAAAACTAAAGTGTTGTCAGTGGGCCATATTAGGAACACGCTGTTCCCAATATGGCCCGCTATAGAAGACAAGAGCGTATGGCGAAAGTGATGCTACATACCAAGAGTTATACATTACTAGCATATATAATTTATATGACATTGCAAAACCAAGAATATTATATTAATACAAAATGCCAAAATTGGTGAAAAACAAATGAATATTAGGAAGAAAAAATATTAGTAAACAAGAAGTGTAACACAAACGAAAAAGTTTAGAAAGTCGTGTCTCACGTGAGGGACAAAGAAATGCTCCGTGATCTTTAGCGGTGATTCCAGCACACTCTTCACGAACGTATTTGCGACACGACACACAGACGTAACCCTGTCTTCCTGACAAATATAACAAAACCAAGATTCACAAGACTTGGAACAACTCGGTGTCGATTCTTCACGACTATTAGACGGAAGGTGCTGAAATTCTGGTCGTTTTAAACGTGATGACAATTGCTTTGTTTTGGTTTTTAATCTTCTTATTCTTTGTATTGGAATTTGTAGCTTCCTTATTGCCTGGCATTATGTTCGTTTTAATTACTAAACATTACGATGATGAGTGTTCAGTATAAACATTTCAAATACCAAATTCTTCAATTTTAAACACTTATGACTGCATTTTGCCGCATATACCCCATCTTGCCTGTGTGCTGCCCGGTGGGCCATATTGCGCACTATTGACCTCTTTACTTTTTCTGGCGCCTGCTAGTTACACAATGCAATGCATTGGATCACACACATTTTATGTTCACATACCTACATTATCTACGAATTACATTGATTAGGTTTTCAACAATAGATACTGAAACGAAACATTACTTACTTTGCTAAAATAACAGCAAAATATTTTCTTGTTCAGTATGCATTTTAACTGGAGCTGCTGCCGCTCATACCACTCGCAAAAAAATGAGTCGCGCAAAAATGCTTTCTCTCGTCATGAAGATATAGTTTACGGTGACATTTTGTAACACCAATGGAAAGCTGCAGAGATCTGGGGGTGGGCCCTATTGGGGATCCGGGCCATAACCGGTACACTTACCTTAATATCGAGCATGTTTCTTTTTATGATCTGGGTAGTTGTATAATACAACCATATGTTGTATAACCGTAATAGCAGCTGTATAATATGTTTGGGCGGTTTTTTTTTATTTTCAAGTTTGTGTAATATCGAGTGTAATATTAACTATATAATTCTATTATGAACTTTCACTACTTTGTCTGTATACTACCTAATATATTTTTTCTCGGTGCATTCTATATTTTTTATTTTCTTGTACTGGGCATTTTCAGTTTCTTTTTTCTTTTCTCTTTTGACCTCACTATTATGACCACTAAATACGACATCTGGCAGAAGTCGAATCTGAAAGATTTCATCTCCAAAAATTAGGGAAGTAAATGTTTAAAGTGTTGTTGATTTATTATTATTATTATTATTATTATTATTATTATTATTATTATTATTATATTGTGTAATATTTTAAAACGTTCGCGTAATAACATCACTAATTTTTATGGTTTGTGTAATAAAATTGGTTTAATAAAATGGTTGGTTGGTAAAATTAAAAACATATTAAAATATTATTTACGAGGCTTCCCGAGATTTCGACGGCTTAGGGGCCTCCACAGGGTTTTTTAATCCGCCACTGGTTGTGCCAATAGCTTTCCCACTAGTAACCTCGTAATTTTGTTGTATTCAGGTGACTGTGTGTTGAGTTCATTAAAAAAGAAAAAGCATTTTCAATAGATAAAAGGAACTGTTTTCAAATTTAAATATTTTTTTATAGAGTCGTTCCCGTAGCTGTTTTCTTAGTAGTAACCGCATACAAGAGAATTAGATAAGTTTTTCTATGACACAAATGTCCATTCTACATGTAACATTTTCAGTATGCCATCATGTCGTACGACCTCTTGCACCATGAAAGAGACACATGTCTTGGAACACGTAACTGTAAGAACTGAAGAAAGATAAGGAACACAGGACACCAAGAAAACATAACCAGAACAATAACCAACAAATTAACATACATCTAGGCATTCATTAGGCCTACTCATTATTTATTGAATGATTTAAGCTATTTTTATCATGTCTTTAGTTATTTTGTACGTTCTTTCATAATAACATGAAAATAATTATTTCATAAATTATCATACTCTTTTTTTACACTTCACAAACAGAGAATTTAAATTAATAAAATGTTTCTCAGAATACTTATTTGTGAGTTATTTTATTGATTTGCTCTATTATACGTGTATGTTTCAAGGTGTAACAGGTAGTGTTTCAAGGTACACGAGCCCTTGTACCATGGAACACTTTGTTGGAAATTTTAATGAATAAAAAAATGCCATAAAAGAAAGAAAACAGAAGCCAAATACACAAGTAGTTTTATTCAGAAACCTTCCAAATTTAAGAACACAGATATGGAATTGGAAAAAAATAAATGTCCCTAAAATTATACTAAATGATAATGATAATGACCGTTATACTAAAACATATGACGTATGATAAACAAACCATAGTAATCAAAATCATAATACTTTTCAATTACTTAAACCTAACTATCTGAATCATATATCCACCTTTAGTGTACGTAAAATGTAGTGATCATATACTCACTCACACATCATATATCATCACTTTTACCTTTTTACCTCTGCAAGGAAAATACTTGGATAAATAGAGCCTTGAATTTAAAAACGAGTCTACAGGAATTTCGGGAAAATCAACTTTAGATATATTTTAAACTTAAAACAAATAACAACGAATCATTGTATTTGCTTAAGTTACACACTGCACGTATAAAATTACCTTTCATTTAAAAGCGTTGCACTTTTTCGTCCACTATAGGACGTTTTTATTAAAATATTCTCTCTCTTTTTTTTTCAGGTAAACATTTTCATTACTATACAAGTTTGATGACCTGATGCTTGTAAGTACACAATTAGTCACTGAGAATATGTTGTATCTACCAGGTGACTTTTAAGTAAGATGGATCGTAAACATGACTAGAAAACATTATACATACGATTAAAAGTGTTCAGCACATTCCTGGAAAAAAAAATCTCAAGCTGCTGGTTTTACTTTGTTATTGGTGTTATGAAGATTGTCTCTCAATCGGAAGATTGGAAGAGGTTCTTCTCACTAGGTTTAGACTTCTAATCTGTTGATGAAGTATCCTACCATTACGAAACCTAGAAGTTTGTACCATTCAATTAAATATATGGTGTTTTTGTTGGTTGTAAACGTCTTCGTTCTGTAAAGGATGTAAGAGGTTATTTTTTTATTGAATACGAAAGGAAGTGGATTCTGAAGGAATACTGGAGGCGTGAGAACGCTGAAACTTTTTGGAGAGTATATACAAAATCTGTTGTTTCATATTCATCACGGATGTTGTAAAATGTTTTGTCTTTTCAGTTGTTTTTGTGCCAAATATTTACTCCTAACAGTTTTAGCGTTATACTTTCAGTATTCCCCCTTGGGATCTACTCTACTTTCTTTCCTCCATGCTTAAATTTCCAGCACTTGCTGTCACTGATCTAAAAGTACCCCTCCTATATACTGTCTACTGCCTATTTACTTATAAATCACTAGTAAATGTGCTCTAAATTACTTGTGTTCTTTGCTTATAAGTTACGTCTCTGATTACGTTTCCATTTTATCATTTATTATTCAACGTTCGAGGTAATTTATCGAAAGTTGGGAAATGCAAACTCGGGACAAAAAGTCTTCAAAGAAAAAACTTCATTTCACTCGCTTGTGAAAGTTTGATTCCAAAGATGTACACTAAAGAAAGATAAATTAACGATGGTTCTGTCAGGACTGTTAGTTTGGTGATGTAACCTCAAAATTGGGGCACTATAACTAGAATTTTACAGGGCTTATATCGTTTTTGTTTTTTTACCGCAATATTTTTTGAAGTTTGTGATAAGGATCACGTTCCTCATTGTAGTAAGTTGCTAAATTCCTTTTCAGGAATAAAGTTGTAATTTGCTTCTAAACATTGAATATAGATGATGTTAAATATTTTACTACTAGTGTCAATCTTAGCTCTTAATCATTACAGAGTATTCATTTATTTTATCTTATATTACAATAACAGTTTCATTAATAAGTACTCTGTTTGCCGTCTATAAAGTTATCCATAGTTCCTGAAATATCTTAAATGTATTCATTTATCGATTTTCCTGTTCATTGATGCAGCTTTGTGTAATTGCTATAATACATTCTTTAAAAATTATGTAAATAGAACGCATTAATTTTTTTAATGTCTACAGAATTTAAATGAGCGATTGGTTTGACATCTAATGCAATATTAAAGAAAAAACTTAATTAATTCTCCGTACTATGGAAACAGCCAATGCTTTTAACTTTCTAATTTTCTTAAAACTTCAAGATCATTTCCCTACATAGTTAAGTCACGTTTTTTTTTCTTTTGTAAAAGTACCTTTAATATTTTTCCATAATCTCAACTTTATAAACGATCGAAAATTGGTGATAATCTGTCCATAAACTTCGGAGGACTTTTATTTCAAGAATGTACACAGTGAATGTACGTAAAAGATCATTTCTCTCTCTCAGCTCAGTAATAATTGTTTAAAATTTTTTGCAAATTAATTCATATTTATTCACATGATATCTATCTATCCACTCATTCCATTCAATAATTTCTCTTCATTTAAACATGCATGCATTTTTTCGTGTTAATATTTGTTAATTCAATGATCTTTTAAAATAATTAGGACATATATATATATATATATATATATATATATATATATATATACACATACACACACACACACACACATATATATATATATATATATATATATGTTTTATTAGAGGTAATTGTTTAACACTTCGTGTGGGATAATTACACATAACTTGCTAATATCTAATTCATTTCAATATGTGGAAGATATTATTTAAATAGTGCTTGCAAAATTTTTAAATAAAAAGTAGCCATTGGAAAAAAAATACCTGATTCTTTAATCTGTCATTCAGAGAAAATACCTCCTATACTTACATTTGCTAGAAAGTGTCTTACGTATATTTGACTGAAGTAAGTACACTTATAAAATAAATGAGTAACACAAAGGCACCTATTTCAATTTTTCCGCTTTTCGTAAGGAATGAGGGAAAACTTGTTTTTTATTACAAACTTTAGACCTGGGAATGAATTTTCTCTTTGAGAACTTAAGCGCAAATAATAAGATTTCTATCATCTTCATCATTGGTTAACATCTTTTTTCTTCTACAATTTCCTCTATGATTTATCTCGGCAGACAATACTTTCCAACCAACATGATTTCCTAGCAGTTTTCTCTCCTTTCCTAATCTTGTTAATACTTCTTCATTATACACTCTATCAGTTCAATTTATCTAACTTAGTTTTCTTCACAACCTCATCTTAAAGATTTCCAAGTATCTTTGTTTTTTTTCCCTTTTGATTACTCATGTTTCATTGCCAGATAATATCACCACTACATAAACAACAATTAGTAAATTTCTTTCTCAGTTCAACGAGAATACTTTTTCAATGTGTGCAAATCTTTCACTTCTGCAACTACTCTTTTACCCATTAATATCCTCTTTCCTATTCCCTTCGTAGAGCTTCCATTCCATATAAACCATCTTTCCACATACTTGCTCTACAATGTTTCCTTTTAAAGACATGTTAAGAAACCTTCATTCCTATCCTAACTCTCCATCACTTCAGTCTTTCCTATATTTACCTTCATTACATATTCTTTTCCCACTCGTCCAATACTCTCCATCGTAAATTAAATCTCTTCTTGATTCTACCAGTATCGCTTGATCATCCACATATTATTCTTTCTTTTTCTTCTCACTTTAATGCATCTTTCTTTTTTTTCTTTCTAAGTCTTTCTCTGCCAAATGTTCAGCATAATTCGCGATAAACAACATTTATGTTTAACACTTCTTTCATTTCTTATATCTTCCGTTTTATCATCGTCCACTCTTATTATCATTTTTCTGTCTTGTGTCCAGCATCTCCTTTCTATCTAACAACATTCATTTCCTTTCTTTGAAATCCTGTTTAATTTCCTTGATCATGTTTCAATTTATCCAATATTTTGTTTAACGTGTTAGGAAAAGTTAGTTAGTTCATTATTGTAGCAATAATTTTGAAGTATCAGGAGTGTGAATTTTGTAAGCAAATGAAATTAAGTTGGAATTTCATTTGCTTTAGAAGTATAAAATAACCGCCACCTTAATATCTTCTATTTGACAATAATTCCCATTCACACTTTTCCCCACCAATCATAAACTGTTCTCAATATATTTGCTGGGGACAACTATGATTATGATTTGCCAAGTCTACACACCTTATATAATTATTTGTCGTTGTCACTATGCCTCACAGTATTTGGGTGCCCAAAGTTAGTAAATTACTCATGTTTCAACATTATTTTCCTTGTTTCGATCCGAAGAATTCACTCACTTTTGACACACCCTGTATATAATAAAATCCTAATGTAAGTAGAACTTATAATGAATTTAAGTAAAATAAAAAAAAAGTACAGTTCAGGACACAAAAACATGGATCAGAGAACAAAAATCACTAAGAAAAACAAACAAAACTACAGATTGAAAATACTCACTGAAAAAAAAGTATCAAATAAACCTGTGAAAGATTCTCCCATCACAGTCTTCTAAATTACAAAGTGGTTCATTCTTTCTGTCCACGACAGTACAACTAACATACTGAAAATAAGGTTGTCGTAGTTGATGAGTATGTTTATCTAGGTCAGCTGAAAACATCGAATGCCAAAATGACCAAGGAACTAAATAGAAAAAAAAAAAAATATGTAAAAATGGCTTCGAGTTTATTTGAAAGACTAAACTTTAATCTCAAAGCTAGTCACCAAAGTAGCGCAAAGCTAAAATGTAGAATCAGTATGTCTCAACTATGATGATGTATTACTGTAAAACGTGGACACTGAATGTGCAAATGTCTAAAAAATTTAAGAGTTACATAAAGAGCAATGGGGAGACGCATACTAGGAATGACTAGGAGGGGCAGGAAGACAAATGAATAGATTAGATCTCAAACAAAGGTTAGAGTTGCAATTAAGATTGCGAAGAAGATGAAGTGAAGATGAGACGTCATACACTCACACACAGCTAGACAAACAGATGGAAGATGGACGACAAATGTTGTATATTGTATTCCCAGGGAGAAGAAACAACCTTGAAGACGATGTAACGCAGGATGTGTAGATGAAATCAAGCGTTTTTCAGGAGCTACGTGAATGAGGATAACAGCTGACCAAACTTTCTGGAAATAAATGGGGGAAGCCTTCATCCAGCAGTGGGTTAAAAATGGCTGACAGAGAGAGAGAGAGAGAAAAAAAAAAAGAAGTGACGTTATAACCCTCCATTCTTTGATAAGAAAAGGGAGCATAAAATAAGCCTTTCATTGCTTGTAGTCAAGAGCGTTGGGATATAGTAAAAGTTACATTATATTCGTAGAGAATCATTAAGTTCCCATGCAAAACTAACGAACTATAAACCCATTATTAGGAGAGGAGGAAGTTGAGTGAACGGAAATTTCTCTAAAGCAAGACAAGCTTAGCTTGTCTCAGACCTTTTCGCTCCTTCCCTCTGACATGTTAACGTTTCCTTGTATTAACATGAATCTAATCTTGCGTCGTAATTGGTATTGGTTGTAGTACGCCGTTCTTCTTCGACGTCATTCCCTAGCAAATAATGGTCTAATGAATACGTGCGATCTAACCAGACAATTTTCGAAGCCGGCTGTTAAAACTCGGTGGGCCGTTATTGAACGTTGTAAATGTAACTTCGAAGTCCTAACATTACAATATGGGAAAACAGAAAATTATAACACGCACACATAGAGAGATACAGAAAGAGAGAGAAAGAGGGAGCGAGAGATCGTTTTAACGCAGCCGCAGTAAAGACAAGCTGTTGTGGACCCAGACAAGGTATGGACGATGGTTCATCATTGTTTGTGGTTCTTTCCCGTATACGTAACTGCTTCACATACACAAACACCCAGAGAGAAATAGATAGAGAGACAGGTACTAAAGCCGACAGCAGCATACTTCCATCAAAATACAATGAAAGCCCTATTCATCGTTTGTTAGTGGACAGAGAAGGGGAAAATATCGTATACGGAAAAGCTATGTCAGATAGCATGCCAATTTGCAACAAGGTTGGTCAGTCACTTACTTTGAGTTTGTCAAACTTGATTTTGTGTTAAACTTAATAAACAAACATGAAACAAACTTGTTAGAACAACATAAGTGGCTTAGTTGTTAAGAAAGCTTGACACACCTGATTTCCATTTTGATTCGTTGCACTTCTGCTGTAGTGTCAGTGCGATGAAGTCCCATCACGTGCCAGGAGTGTTTTGTCGTAAACGAATCTTCGCCAACTTCCATCCTTTTACTACAGACGTCTCTTACATGCTGATGAATTAAGTATAAAGAGCGCTTGGAATTCCAGGTAGGGCGTGTGTTTCCGTAGTCTGGTGAATTGGTATGCCAGTGGTCCTCGGGGTACCTTTTTTATTTGTTTTTAGAAATACATAACGTTTACCTTCTTAGTCCTATCAAGGATGGTTCAACCTTGATTCTTGTAAATTAGACTGCTGATTCAACGTTGTTTAATCTTCTTAGGCTAGATTTACTAAGCTTGCCATAAGTTGTCCCACTTTTCAAAGTAAGCCTGATTCACTTTTTATGCAGTTCAAAGATTGCTGTGTGAGATTAGAATAATATATTACTTATACTAAACTTTCCTATATGCATTTTTCACAAAAGATGTACTCCGATACACCAGTATGTCTCGAAATGACGTCGTTGTGTTATGCCGAAGGTGAAACAATATTCAAACTTCATATAGTTTTTATTCTTGAAATAATTAATATCGAACTTGGCTTAAAAGTCCGAAAGCTCATCGCATACAGAAACATCTCTCAACATAACAACACTGGTTGAGTATAATTAAAATCGCGACTGAAATGTTTACAAGTTCTTTTACTCTCAACTACCTCTCGGACGGCTTTGACCTCGTATTCTTGAGACCCTTCCAACGACATCTCAACCACATTCGTAATAGTACCCAAGTTTGAAGTTACTGACAGGCGGACAAAGTCACATGTTTTCACATTTCTTCTTCAATCTTGTTGCGGATTAAGGAATTAATTTATGGTCATATTTTCATATTTTTTTTAAAAAACACTCTGTAGATATTCCCACATATTGTACAAAATTGTAAAAAAAACATTGATCTGAGTTGTAAGGTAATGAAAGTTAGGCTTAATTAGTTAGGAAGCCTTAGTATCTACTTTCTCTGTCTTTTCATATATTTTTTTTAAGATAAGAATTTGAACAAATGAAATTTTGAAAATTGTCCCCGATAATACTTTTCAATATCTTTCAAATAAACTAACCCCAAAATTTAAAGATTTTATTTATAGATGAGAAAATTAAAAGCCTGGTCTATAACGTCATCTATTACGAGTATTCTAATTTCTCAGCTAAGAAAAATAAACAATGTCAAAACCTCAGGTAGTACACAACAAATGAAAAAGAAGGGTTAATTCAACACGTTTTGAGGTCCCGTGGTGACCAACACTTTTTCCTTGTGTATGTTAAATCAACACAAAAAAACGGTTTTGATTTTGGTGATTCAACACAATCGTTATGTTGTCAATGCGAATTCAACCCAACAGATGGTGTCATACTAGTAGTATAACGGTGCTGAATCAGTGCAAAATCACAGGACAAAACGATACCTCGGGGTAGCCGAGAGGTTAGAGCGCTCGCTTTCTGTGCGCGTGGTCACGAGTTCAAATCCTGCCGGGGTCTATTGAACGCAGTGGTTCGGAGCGCACTTTACCAAAAAACTGTAGGTCCTGTCCTTAGTGCTCTCCAGTTCGTTTAGGACGTTAATAACAGTTCACTCACTCACACAACAAACTATGTTTATTTAGTACAAAAAAGTGGTGGTCGCCCTGAGACACCAGGAAGTGTTGAATTAACACAGCCAGTTTTTTTGCTGTGTACATTTGATACATATAGGCACCTACTTAAAAATTATCGTGGCCGTTTTTCCAAAATTTTGATTGTTTTTGGTCATTCTTCCATTATTAAAAATAATATTAAAAAATACCTGCAGTGGGTACTAAGACCTTTTATACAAGGAACTAGCACATAGTTTTTTTTTATTCTAGTTTTATGTGTTGGGCTAAAAATATCCCTAGTCTGATACTTCAAATACATGCCAGAAAACATTATATTATTATATAACATGTAAAAACTCTCCATATGAAGACAAACACCTGTTGTACGCCATTCTGACTGTACTGGAAAACGTCATGTATGGATTTGAAAGTATATATATATGTATGAATGTGTTTTTTCCCCCACCCCGTTCTTGTGTTCGCTGCTGTACATGTATGTGTATATGCATGCAGATATATGTGAATGCATCTACTTTCAATTTTCGACTAAAAATATTGGTCTGCTCGCCAATACGAATATTGACATGTGATGTCCCCCACGGGGGTCTGATGTTACATAGAGAGATGTTTCCAAGAAAACTTCGTGACTTTTTATAGCCCGTAAATCTTTGAATGACATTTTTATATTAGCCTCTCTCGTGGTGGCACGAAACATACTTTCCCAAAGCATTGACCATTCAAGACATTCCTTTACTTTTCTTTTCCTACAGGAAAAAAAAGAACCCCATATAATAAAGAAAACTTTCTAAAACTGATAAGAAGTATCAATAGATATATCAAAAAACAAAGTCGTAATTCAACAGTGATCGTATGTGCCAAGTTTTTGAATCTTGATGGACTAAAGAAGGAACAAAAAAAGTTGATAAAAAAATTAAGCAAATAGTAACAGTTTTGTACTCAGCAAAATACATTTTTTTTTAAATATAGATTTTCCCTATTATTCGAAAGTAGTACAGAGGGTTTCTACGAATTCTTTATTAGTTTAAAATGACTTAAAACAAGGAATCAATGATCATTAATTAATATCCATATAAAAATACCGATATTGATTCAACACAATTTAAAGACAGGACCGTGGTTTCGGGATGACTACCAGTTTTGTGTGATATTGGTTTAACACATGTCCTGTACCATTGTTTTGACATAGATGTAAATTGAGTGGTGTTAAATTCGGTACGGTGTTTTGTGTTTACGGTATTGATCTAATAATTTTTTTACGTGTTGATTACAACGAGAAAATATGGAGAAAGAAAAGTCTTTAACAGGGACTCGATGAACCAGCGATCTTTGATTTTCTCATCCATTACTGCACAGTACCAACTTGTATGATCGTTTTGCTATTGAGATGTATTTGCTATTACCGATCCAGGGTTTGGTCTATACTATTGCAGCTTATGGGCAACAACTACAGTTTTACTTATTGTACTCCCCCCCCCCCTGACGCACAATAAATTCCTTTACTGTTATTTCTTTTTAATGATCCTCAGTAAAGGTACGAAAATTAATTCCCTAATTCCTTTGTTCATTTACACATATTAAATTATCTATAATAACGATAGTTTCATTTGAAAAACTTGACGGGGGAAGGGGGAGGAAAACTAACAGCGACTGGAGGGTTGCCGCTTTACCATGACAACCCGAAGTGAGAGAACGGCTGCAGTGAGATCAGTTTCGTTTCGTATTTAGCAGTCAAACTGGCATCGTTGTTGCAATAAGAACAACACTATACTCTTAAGTCTGGACGGATAATAGGGTTGAATTACTTTTTGCCATTTCAGACTAGTCGCTATCAGTTCGAGGGAATTGTGGTCAAGTACAATACAAAAAAAAAAACAAAAAAAAACTCGAAATACGTTTCTAGTACAAACTTTGAGTGGACCCGTTGATCTCTAATATGTATAGTAAAACCAGCTGGAATCTGAACTGAAATCGGTCCGGTGACCCGGTCTGAGTCGGTGACCTGGTGAACCGGTCCGAAACTTAACCCGATTGAGCTGTTCTAGACCTGAAGACGCCACTAACTCGATTACCCGTTCTAGACCTAAATGATCAGACTAACCCCATGATCCAGTTATTCGATGATCGAATCTTAAAACCCAAATGGACTCAGTGGTGCAATTATGACCCGATGATCCTGTCTTGAGTCGATCTGATGTGATCGTGTTCCTGTGACTCAGGGATTCCACCAGAATTTTCTGTTTGGGGAGTGTAAAGTCAAAATTGGGAGGGTGTAAGTGGAGTTTTGCACGGTTTCTATCGATTTTGTCCGAACAATTTTTAAAGTTGTGGGGATGCTGTCAAGGATTTGGGAGGGTGACACCTCTCACACGAGGGGAGCTGGCAGAATCAGTGCTATGGCTTGAATCAATCAATATTTTCATTTAAGAGATTCACAAATTCTTTCATAATAACTTCTTCCGTTGGGGGGGGGGGGGAGTTATTTGCATCCTTTCGGGGATTATTATGTTATTACCAGGGATATAAAACTTTTAACATATGTTTTTATAATTATTAGAAACTTATCGGCGTCATAGTCTTGGTGCTTAAGGAACTAAACCCCACGTTCCCGGTCATACCTGTTCAGACGCCAAAAAGTCACTCATAAGGAAGAACTATAAACACTATTTTGCACACTGGGTCGAAATCAAGTAACCGGGTCAGGCTGCGTATAAAGAATAGACATCTAGTAACCCGTCTAAAATGACCCGTTTCTGCTCTGGTTGGAATTCTTAATAAAAAGTGGGTGGGGGTGGGGAAGAAGACTAGATTTAATCATGACCTGATCAATAGAGATCGCTGAGTTCAAATTTAACATCAGTCCATACATAATGTTTTTTGAGACATTAACCTGCTCTACGGACAGAAGAATAAAACGGAATTGTGTCTTTTGTCCGCTTTAAAAAGAAATTTCGAGAATAAATACAGATGTTTAACGCAAACGTGGACGAGAATTATACACAGGTAATTTGTATCTAGCTTCAGTTACGTAAATGTAGGAAGAGAAAAAAATAATATTTTTTTATGTCTGCAATTACTATTATTGTTATTATGTTTAATACAAGCATTGAAGCCTGAGCGCTAATGAAGCGATGAACAAAGTACACGAGGGAATTTAATTGGTTTAATGCAATCCATTTAATTTGTACCATGTATAATGCTGATTGTTTGGTTATGTCCCCTTAAACATCGGACACATTTATTAAAAAAAAATAAAAACTCTGAAAGAAAAATAACGTAGAGAAAACGTTGATATCTGCAATGCATCAAATGAAGACGATAATCGATAATCTTTTACAATTTACATTCTTTTCAGGATATTAAAAATACTATATCAATCTTCCCTTTCCACTTGAGAATAATGTTATATATGATTTATTATCGTCCTCAATAATTGAATTACATTTGTACGGGATGACCTTTACAAGGTTTTTCAAGCATTTCTTCAGTTTCACCAGACAAATGTCGGGATCATACCTCAACCAAGTCCTTGGTCGCTACCAGGTCACAAACAGAGAATAAATCTAAACTGAATAAACCTGAACGGATTATTTATTTATTTATTTATTTATTATTTACATGCTGTATGTATAAGCTAGATTTAACTTTAATATCTATGTGACCTATGGAAGAAAAAAAAGAAGATAGGACATGTCAATATTCCTTGCGTGCTGATGAAGGCAGATGTATGGATGAGGTTTTCATTTAAATACTTTGTGGATATCATACTGCAAACTACGATTCGTACAGGCTCGCGTGCTACCTGATTTAGCAATAAATGGTAGAGAAGAAAAGTAACACAAATATCTCCGTATATCAATTCTTGTTACATATGTGAGGTGCAAGTGAAAGTAGACCAGGAAAGGTACACTTAACAGTGGAAACAATCCTACATCTGAGAAAGAGAGAGAGAGAGAGAAAGGGAAAGAGAGAGAGAGAAAGAGAGAGAGAGAGAGAAAGAGAGAGAGAAAGAGAAAGAGAGAGAGAGAGAAAGAGAGAGAGAGAGAGATTGAAGCATTGGTAGGATTCATACTGACTATTGTAACATAGATTGGTTTAGAACAAGTGAAAACATGTTATTTTAAAATTTAATTTGTACTTCAAATGTGAAAAATGTTAAATTTGTGAGTGTTTGTGAGTAAAAATGACATGTTTGACATTGAGTTTTTTTTTTAAATCTAATTACCACTTTCCAAAGAAATTTAATGAAATTCATATTATATATATGCAAGACACTTAAAAAAAAGAATGCATGTAAAGGACAAATGTATATGTTTTTTTCACCTTATATATTTTTTTCTAATGTGTTTACTTTTTAATTGGTTATACGGGACTTGTAGGTCAGTTGGTAAGCGTTGGCTTCGCTTCCTGGAGGTCCTGCATTCAATACCAGTAGCCGGTCATCCTGAATGAGGGTTTACCAGGATATTCTTGTCATACCAGACCGATGTTGAGATGTTACCTTCAACTTAGACTTCTTTCCGCATCCTTCCTCCTACCATATCCCGGGCTGGACCATATATACCTAAAGGCCATAAATAAATTAAAATTCAAAATGACCTCCTCGGGACGGGCATAAGCCATAGTGCTGTTACCGCCCATAAAATTAATTTTATCTTATCTTATTTATCAAAATGACCTCAAACATGGCCATCGTCCCTCATTCTCCATGTTGGTCGAACCTTATCTCTTTGCAACACTGACGACTGGGTGCTTAACGACGAGAACAGCCACAAGAATGTTCTATTGTGTCGAATAATATTTATTCCAAGTTTGGGGCTGATAGATTTAACGGTATGGAACCAAATTGAAACAAATAATATTAAATATTGAAAGCAGTTGGCAACGTTGAAATCTGTGGTGCCTGCTCAAGACTATTCCGGTGGATCTGAGCTAATCTAGCCAAGATTTTTTGAATGGCACCTCAACCAGTTCTCTACACCTTGTGGTTCATGAGATACATTTTTCTGCACACTAGTTGGCAATATATTGACACCTGGGCCGGGGACACCCACAATATAATATTCAATTGTGTCGAATAGTGTTTATGGTAAGTTTGGATTAAGTACGTCTAACGTAATATAAACCATTTCAGAAATTAAATGTTAAAGAAAATAGGTTGGCAACACTGACAACTGGAATGATTGATAACAAGGACACCGACAGTTTTTTTTTTGTCGAACAATTGTTTATGACAATTTTGGTGCTAATGGATTACAAACAATTTGAAAAATTAAATTACAAATGAGTTGGCAAGACTTTAACCTTGTCTTTCTGAGACTCTTCAAACGACACCTCAACCACCTTCGTAGACTTAACAGTTCCCGTACTGAAAGTCGTGGACGGAAGAACAAAGCGAAAATATAATGGCTTTATTACCGGGACCTAAAATCGGGACGGGCCTAAGCCATAGTGCTGTTACCGTCCATATAATTAATTGTATCTTATCTTTTCTTATCGTGACCTAAGAAAAATGATTTGAGACGACAAAGTTGATCCAGGCGGAATCGAAGGAGTAGTGAGTGATGTACAGCAGAGGTTGAAAGTCTGCAAATTTGCAAAACGTTCTGTGGGTGTCCGCAATCGAAATTATTAAAAATATATTTCCACCAAATTTTCTCAAATTAACATAAAGAAGCACTAACATAGTGGTAGAATATCTTGATTGAAAAAGCTTTTAGATTTCTTTGCTATTTGATTTATTACAACTTCATTTTTGACTAGTGTTCTTTATATTAAGAGTTTAATTAAGTAAATACGAGGGTTAAATCATAAGTTATGGCAACTATTTTTTTTCTTTCGAATGGGGGATAACATGACAGATCGAAGATACACGTTGGAAAGCTTATGGCGTGGGCTGTCCACTTGTCCAGTGGTCCCACCAGATGGTGTATGAGAATAGAGCTGCATGTCTGAGCACGCCCCGAAGTTCAGTAGGTGGTGAGCGACAGTGGTCTGGGGGGTCACAAGGACTGAACAACTTGCGTATGTGAAAGTAGCATTTTTTCGCGGCAGGAATGCACGGGAATACCACACAGAGTTACGGGGAGCACTAGCTGCGCGTGCCCTACCCAATCGAACAGTGGCGAGGTGGATAGTAGCTTTCAAACGGGGATGAGTATCTTCTGCCGCGCAGTGGGTGTCTTCTGTCCGGTTACCTGTGTTTTGCTTGTTCCCCAAGACGGCCTCCTTCATTTAGCCTTTCTCTGGTAAGGCCATTCGACAGCCCATGCCATAAGCTTTCCAACGTGTGTCTTCGATCTGTCCTGTTATCCCCATTTGAAAGACAAAAATAGTTGCTATAACTTATGACTTAACCCTCGTATTATTACTTTCACTCAATTTCCAATAATCTCTCTCTGTTTTTTTTTAAAAATATATGGAATCCATGGAGTATTCGTGAAGATTACATAAAAAGGTTTCTGACTAGTTGAACTGATGATAATTTTCCATTACCTTCCATGGGATAGTGTTCATGTTCAAGGTACGGGGCTTACCGTTTTAAGTGGACTCTGAACTACTTCTGCCTAATCGGAAAACAAACCCACGATCCCTTTATTTCCAAGGCAACGACAGAAACAACTCATCGAAAGTCGTAGTTACCTATAATAATCCAACAGATGAATGTAAAATGGGACCCAAAGTCACTTTCGATAACTTTCCAAGATAATATATGAAACTGTTCATGGACCAAGGATTTCAAAGAAGTGTTTATCAATAATTAGTACTGATAGGGTATTACAGTACATTGCTTTTTGTACACTCCTATGTGTAGAAATGATCGATAAAGGACTTTCTTAGTCCAAAGAATAATGTTAATGAATTTGGCAAGGATAAAACAGGTTACGAGCCAAGATAGCACAGCAAACTTGCAGCAAGTTTGACATTGCAATGCTGCACACTTGCAGCAAACTTGCTAGTTGTCAGATGCCAAACTTGCTACAAACCATGGTTTACAAAACGTTGGTAGATCAACATCGAGCCTATAGCGAGAGAAGATTTCAGTCTGAATTGCGATTCGAACTCTCAACCTTCAGATTTGTTTGTTGTCCGCCACTCCTATCGATTACTTCACGGGTTCTTCCGGTGAACGAAGTACATTTAGTAATCCTTTTATGTTAAGGAAACAGTTTCTGGAATAAAGGAATTTCTGTAGACTAATTCAAAACTGGGAAAACTTATTGATCTTGTGTTAGAGTAGAGCTATGAAGACGACTGATTCGTAATTTTTCACAAGCGATCACCTCAAGACTACCATAATGATGTTTACTTTATTGTTTCGGTCGATAACATTTCTCAAACAAACTGGCTGCCAATAGTACGCTAGTTTAAACCAAGTTTCGACTAGTCTTGATTTTTCCTTGCAGTGATAAACTAAGTGATTTTTCCTGTTGGATTACTAACTGGAACGCCGGTTTTTTTTTTTAAAAAAATCCTAACCTAGCGAATGGAATTAGTATACAATTTGAAAATGCGTATAATGTACTTTATGTACAAAAAGAGAAAAGTCACTGTACAGTATTTAAAAAAATTAAACATCACACCGTCGGGAATCGAACCCGGTTCCCCGCAGTAGCTTTCTGAGTTCTATATGCAGACACGCCTACTAGTCAAAACACGTGTTAAAACTACCTTTTCACGGTATCAACATGCACGGCAGTGCATGAGCCAAGTTCTTCACGTCAGAAAATGTCAGCACTGCCAGAAGCATGTTATACAGGAACAAGAGTTTATGGCAAAATCGACGATTTGGGGGCCCCGTAAGAAAAAAGATGTTAAAGATAGGAACATGAGCTTTTGCCGTTAAGGAGATATGGTAAATATGTGCAGATGTACAAAATTTCATATTCGTATCTCAAACTATGTTCTAGTTGTGGACCCCTGAAATTGCACATTTTAGGCTAACTGACACTCACTCACTCACTCACTGACTGACTCACTCATCATATTGTTTAGGGTGTTTGGAGTAAGCTAGAAACATGAAATTTGGTATGAAGGTAGAGGATGATAAGTAGATAAAGGAAAAATTCCGACATTTTGAAAAGGTCGCCATCTTGGATTCAAAATGGCCGCCAAACCTAAAATTTTAAAGAATACACAGCCTAAACGACTAAAGATAGAACAGTGAAATTTGGTATGAAACTACATCATTAATAGCAAATTAAGAAAACTTTTTAAAAATTTGAAAAAGTTGCCATTTTGGATTCAAAATTTAGTTTGACAGTACAACATTATTAGTCGATTATGAAAATATTACAAAATATCTCTAAAGACGCCATCTTGGATCCAAAATGGCGGACGTCATAAATCCATTTTCCAACTGCTTGAGCCAGAGATACAAAATTTGGCATAATGATGTATTATCAAGAGTAGTTTAGGAAAACATAACAACGTTTTAAAAAATTCACCATCTTTGATTCAAAATGGCAGCTGAAATACTATTTTTCACATCGTTCGAGATAGGGAAATGAAATTTGGTATGACAGTGTATCATCACGAGTATGTCACGAAAATATAAGAAAACGTTAAAAATGTGTCCATCTTTTATCCAAAATGCCCGCCTAAGCCCCACTTTATAACGACTAAAGCTAGAGAAACGAAATTTGGTATGAAGGTGTACCATTACGAGTAGGTTAGAATAAATTCGGCTCTTCTCCCCTACTAGGGTGCAGTTCCCAACGGGATCCTGATTGCGATAAAGGGGTGCGCTCCAGCGAGGCCATCTTGGAATTCTGGGGGCAGCGCCCCAATGAGGCGAAGCGAGCATATAAATTATACAAGCGTAAAAATCTGCGAAATACGAGCAAAAGCACCAGGGGTGCAAAATGTCCAGTCAACTCCTTCAATCTTAAAAAGTGGTGAAATGGAATATGGATGAGCCTAGTTCCTCGCGCCAACTTCCAATACTCCTGCGTGTCCCACCAAGTTTTACTCGTCACAAACGTTAGCACTGCCAGGAGCATGTTATACAGGCAGAATGTGGAAGTTTCCCCATTCGGACGCAGCGCTCTGGAGTATGAGGGGATATCTGCATCATGTGGCGCAGTGCACTGCAGATTCTGGTTGTGATAAAAAGACGCAGTTCCTCCAAACTCCTCAAGTTCGATGCGTGGCCTGCCGTGGGATTCTTGGCGCAGCGATGCGAGCGAATTGAGGGGAGTATCAACACGTACGGCAGTGCATGCAGCCGAGTTCCGCGTGTCACAAAACGTCAGCATGCTATACAGGAACAAGAGTTTATTGCGAAATCAGCGATTTTGAGGTTCTGTAAGAAAAAAGATGTTAAAAATTGAAATATGAAATTTCGAAGTATGACGGTATATCATCACTAGTAGATTACAAAATATCTGCAAAGACATAATTTTGAATCCAAAATGGCTGACTTCATAATTCATTTTCCAGAACGTTTGAACTAGGGATACGAAATTTGGCATAAAGGTGTATTAACAAGAGTAGTTTAGGAATAATTTACATTTTTGAAAAAGTTGTTAACTTGGATCAAAATGTCCGCATAAAAACTTTCACACCATTCGAGCTATAGAAACGAAATTTGGTATGAAGGTGTACCATCACAAGTAGGTAACGTCAATGTAAGAAAACTTTTTAAAAATGGCTTTCTTCAATTCAACATAGCCGCCCAAATACCATTTTCCAAACCACTGAAGCTAGAGAAACGAAATTTGGTATGAAAGTGTACCATCACGAAAATGTTTCAATAAATGGATCAAACCACCGCTATGAGCGTGCAGCCCCCGAGGCGATATGAGAAAAGGCCTGCACAGCATGGGGCGCTGCCCCCAGAAAGTCTGATTACAATAAAGGGTGGGTAGCTCTAAAAATTTGAAGTTAGGGCGCACACGGAATTCTTAGGCAGCACACCCAGCGAGGCGAACCCAGTATATATACGACTCGGTCGCGACCTACAAAAAGCTGTGAAATCCGAACAAAAACACCAGAGGTGCAAAAAGTGCAGCCAAGTTCTTTAGCCCTAAATAGGTGTGAAATGGGAGACGGATGAGCCAAGTTCCTTGGTGACAGCATGTAACAGGAACAAAGGAACTTGGCGCGAGCTGGCAACAGTCTTAGGGTTGGTGGCGGTGGACGTAGTGGGTTTTAGGATAACCACCACCCTTATAGCTTGAGGATCATGAACCTTGCCACCTCGCGCCAAGTTCCTTTGTTCCTGTTACATGCTGTCACCAAGGAACTTGGCTCATCCGTCTCCCATTTCACACCTTTTTAGGGCTAAAGAACTTGGCTCCACTTTTTGCACCTCTGGTGTTTTTGTTCGGATACTTTATTTCCCGGATGAGTTGTAAAACTCAACTTAGATAAATATTATTTTCTTTTATTATACGCAATACAAGGAGCAAAAAAAGCAATATGTCATCTACGCAAGCAGGTACTGTAATTTATTCATTACATAGGGTGTTCAAAGAAGGTGTGTGTGTGTGTGTGTGTGTGTGTGTGTGTGTGTGTGAGAGAGAGAGAGAGAGAGAGAGAGAGAGAAACTTCCCACCTAATAAAAATAATTCATTTGTACGTTAACGGTTTACAATATGTGATAGATCAAACCTCAGACAAACTTGCAGCAAAAGTTGATGCACAAAGTTTGTAATCCTAAATTTGCAGCAAACTTTGATGCGGCAAGTTTGTAATCCCAAATTTGCGACAACATTTAAACGCACTTTATGCGGTAAGTCTATCACTGCAAAGGGAAAACAAGCCTAGTGCAAACTTGGCGTAAACTAGCGTGCTATTTGGACACGATCTATATAGAAGTGAAACGTTCCATTACAAACATGCACTGTGAAAAATGTTGTAAACGTTGCTACTAATTTCCAATTAGGTTCTGCAGAATTCAGTATTTCATGTTATTTCTATGAAATCTAGGAAAACACAGGACCTTTCGTATACTTGGGTGAACAATAACAGTTTTTAGTTCTTTTTGCGCATGCTTAGAAAGAGAAAACGAATTATTATCGTAACCATGCATGCAATTGTAAGCAAGTGTTTGCTGCCGCCATCTTGATCACTTATTTTGGCAGAAATGGGAATTATTCTCAGTAAATGAGAGAACATACTTATAATCTGGCGTAAAATATTCTCAATAAATGGGAGAAAGTCCTTATAATGTGGCGTAAAATATTATCAGTAAATGGCGTAAGTTGTTATCAGAAAGTGATTATAATATGGCGTAAGTTCTTGGAGTAATTTAGTCTAGTCTTCAGGGTTCAGCTAAAGCACTTCTAGTACTCTATACTATTTTGATCTAGAGTTTCCTTACGACTGGAAGCTTAGTCCAGTCAGTAAGACACTGGACTTCTGACTAAGCCGTGTTTAAAGCTTCCCTTTTTTTTCTTTTGCTCTCAGTATCACTGAAAGCTTAATGATGACTGGTTTTTATTAGGCAAGTTACCGGAAATTTCCAGACAGCTAGGTTACCTAGCTTTTTCCAGGAATGTTTCGGAAATTTTTTTACAGTGTGCCTTGCATATTGGTTCAGTTTTTCCATTCTGTGCAAAATTTCTGATTGGCACTTTCTATGACTCTGAGTGAGTGCTCACCCATTCAATTACTGTGTGATTTATTGTTTTTATTTCACCCCACATGACAGAAGAACAAAGGCTACACCTGATTAATCATCGGCTTCAAGAACTCCACGATTTCTTAAAAAGGGTGCGGACCACTGATGTTTACCCACATAGCATGCTAGCTTGTAACAAGGTTGTCAGTAACTTGTTTTGATGTTGTCAAACTTGATATAATTTTGAATTTGATAAACAAGCATGAAAAAACTTCTTGTAACAACTTGTTATAACTAGACTAATTCAAGCTTGTTGCAACAACTAGATATGCTAGACAGCTTCTTAAGCTTGAAGTATAATTGAATTTAATTGCGTTCCACTGCCGTTTCCTCTTAGTGCGATGAAGTCCCATCATGTGCTACGAATGTTTCGTCGTAAGCTAATCTCCAGCAGCTCCCACGCTTTTACTACCGCCATCTCTTCTGAATCTGATGAACTAACTATAAATAGCACTTGGAAAGCGAAGTAGGTCGAGTGGGTTCATGGTCTCATGACTACAACATCGGATCAGTGTTCCCAAGACAGTCGATTCAATTCCCATCCAGGCTAAGGTTTTCTTTTTTTTAAAAAAAAAAAAGAAGTACGTTAATTCCTTCTTCCCTGTCCTGTCAAAGCTTCTTTAACCTTGATTCTTGTAAACTAGACTGCTGGATTCAACCTTGTTTAAACATTTTTGGTTTGATTTGCTAAGTTTGTCGTGGCACTTGTCAAAGGAAAGATGGATTCACTTTTGAGTAAGGCCAAAATTGTTGTGCGTAGTGTTTTCTAGGGATAATGAAGATGATTCCCTAGAGATGTGAAGCAGAAAATACAGTGTTGCAAAATGCAGATAATATATGAGGTGAACTAATCAGTATCAAGATTTTCAACACCGTATTAATCACAATATGCAACACCGAATTCCGTGCTTCAGATGCGATATTTATCATACCTATAGGGAAAATCAAATATCCAATAAACCAATGTAGAGCCATTTAAAAAAACACTTTGTATTAGGTTGGCAACACTGTAAACACGGTGATATCACACTATAATTTCTAATATCCACCCTGTTGATAATAATCAGTTTCTCAAAATGTAATTTTACTTTCATTGCATCTTTCAATGATTTATCGTGATATATTTCGTTTTCTTAGCACTCTCAAGAATTCATATTTTTCATCTTCCTTTTCCTCTTTTCCCTTCAGATATACCTTCAATTACACTCTTCCGTATACAATCTCCGCATTGCGAATGTCCTCATCACTTTCTTTCTCTCTTTTTTATTCTAAGGAGTATTGCTCGTTTCTCGCTTTTTCCATTCAGTGTCTCAACATTACGTACGTTCTGTGTCCAGCACTTTTTTCATTCTTCTCCTAATCCGCATTTCGATAGTAACACATACAAAAATAAAAACAACTACAAGGATCATTAATTGTTTACTTCTTTCTCGTACATTGCAGATTGCTATGATTTTCCAACTTCTATGAATTCGGTATATTATTACACTTGTACGGAATTTGCGACCGTAGTTCAGTGGTAGAGCGTTGGCGTAGCTTTCGGGAGGTCGTGGGTTCGATCCCAACGGCCGACCATCCTGACTGAGGTTTTTCCTCAATCCCACCAGGCAAATGCCGGGATGACACCTTCAATATGGGCCCTGGCCGACACCACCCCGAATCTTTATCCCTCCCCTATCCCGGCCTGAGCCTTAGGTGCCTAAAAACTATAAATAAAATTCATGAACATTGTAGGGAGTTTGTACTAAGTGGTCGTAGCTCCGTTCGAAGAGCATTGACTTCGCATTCCGATGGTCTTGGGGTTCGAATCCAGGGGCCTTATTTAATTAAAGTTTCTGCATGGGATTTCCTCAGTCACACCACGCTAATTTGGAGATAGTACCTTCAAAGTAAGCCCTAACTGACTTCCTTCCCAAACCCCCATCCTGACCTGAGTGAAAGATACCTAAAGACCACAAATACAATTCATCGTAATTCAATTGCAAGCAGTTTGCTCTTTTGAGTATAAGTTATCGGTTCAAGTTTCAGCGTGAACTTACTTCTTAAAGTAGTTAAGTCCTTGTTTTTCGCACTCGACCAAGATTTATAAGCTTATGTTATATTTGATTTTCTGCTTCAATAAACTTTGCACACTGACCACAAAGTTTTCAAGACTGAGGGGGTTTTGAGAATGTATTTCAATCTTCTTGTAGATTGAGCTAGCAGTGATCCGTTATTTCTTGCCCCACCACTCCTTTTTTTTTTTAAAAAAAAAAGAAAAGAGATGAAAATGATCTTACCAGCCTCGGTTTTAGTAATCTTTTTCTATTCCTTACGCCTCCATCCCCCCTTGTTCTCAACCCACTCTTGCTATACTGTGAACTAGTTCAGACAGATACCACTCTCGAAAGTTTCGTAATCTTCTTACGGGGGCTGACAAAACTCGGCTTTCATGTATTCGACAGGATATGTTGTCCTGGAGAACTCTTGGAAAGTTGGTTCTTTGAAGCCAGCAGAAGAGAGAGAGAGAGAGAGAGAGATGATATATATATATATATATATATATATATATATATATATATATATAGAGAGAGAGAGAGAGAGAGAGAGAGAGAGAAGAAATAGAATAATAAAATCAAGGAAAAAATGAACCTGGTAGAAGAAATACCACTAAGGGGATAACATTTGGTTAAAACTATGGCCAGAAAGCTTGAAGAACCCTGTGCTAGATTTTATTTACATGTTAAAATACACTAAAACAAACTAAAATATAAACGAACTTGATTTTAAAATACATGGGGACAAACTAAAATACATTAAACAAATTAAAATATATTAAAACAAGTTAAAATACATTAAAAGATAGATATAAAATCAAAGAACAGAAGCGAAACAAAACAAATCTTATGCTTCACGATGTTTTTCTTATATTTTAGAGTTAAAAGGAACTATTTTTAGGTTCTAAGTTGTACTTATCATTTATCAGAAGCCCTACAATTGTTCCACCATTGTTACTAATGATTTCGGCAAGAACGATTTATTCAATAATGGACATTTCCGTTTTCCCCGTCCTTATATATTTTACAGTTTGTTTGTGTACATCGGATTAAATAACATATAATGTTTTTTTTTTTAAATTTCAGCGCTACGGTTTTCCGTTACGTAGAAATATAGCATGAAATACTGAGAATTCAATCTCCTACGTCATACAATGAAAATCATCCTCTGATTGGTTTTACGTAATCAATCCGTTGTATTTCCGTAGCTATATGCTTCTCTTTATGTTACGTTCCTTATTAAGAAATTTGAAGACAAAAAAACAGAAAAGAGAAAGAACATTTACTTCATCACTTAACGAAATAATTAATGTACAAATCTGCAGAACACACTTCAATAAGTTTAAACACCAAAACATGTTTTTAATAACAGAAATTGCTGGAAACATAGACAGGGGGCAGTCTTAACTTGCAATGTTGTTTTTATTGCTCTTTCGTGCAACGGTTGATATCATGTAAATTTAGCTCAGTTGGTTAGCGCATGCAACTGTTAACTTTTTATAATTTCACCTAAGGCTGTTCGAATCCTACCAATGGCCGTGTTTTATTTTACTTCACGAAACGCAAGAGTAACTTCGATGTGAAAGTTTCAATTTACGTTTTTGTTTCTTACATGCTTTTATTATTATTTTTTACAATGAAATATTAAAACTATTCAATATATTCACGGCCTACAAGTACGTTAAATTGTTAACAGATGGCAGTAACGAGCACTATTAATTCATGTACTTTTAAGTTCATGAAAAATACTTCACTAGCATTCATTAAAAAAGTATACGATTGTCGGATGTAAAAACCCTCATTTTTTACAGAAAAAAGAGGTAATTCTTTTTAAATACAAGAGTTCTAAAGAGCATTAGTAGAAGATATCTTACGATTTAATCATGAAAATGAAAAAAAAAGAGCTGATATAAATTAGTATTGAAGCTACCAAAATATATCAATATCTTAAAAAAGTATTAAAAGTAAAAATCAATTTTAAATGAATAAAACTAACTAAATGACATGTTAAAGCACACAGAAACGCTATTCACCAATTATACTATTTCTTTCGATCCATTTTTGCGATCTCTTTTTAACAATACTAACAAATCAAATACCATTTGAATGTCAATGGCAAGCAGTCGGAAGACTGATTACGTCATAACATGGCGGCGCCCGATTAAGCGCAAGGCTGAGACTCTTTTGAAGCAAGTCTTTATAACTCTTGTTAGATTCATCACAGAAAGAAAAGAAAATGTTTTCCATAGTCTGCTTTAATAGAAGATTTTTTTTATTGCAATAAAAAAATACTACCGGAAATGTCCATTATGAATAAAATACAGTTAAACCAGAAGGGTTGCCACATACTTCGAAGATATTGACGTAGTAAACAGAACTTTTTAATCAGCTAATTTAGTTGCAATATCACGAAATGTCCTTAAGAGGGGGCCCATCTTTAAACAAATGGCTTTGTATACTGTGTATAATAAACAAAATTATTTGAAAGTAGATACTACGCCTTTGAAACCTTACGTGTTATTGTTTTTTGCGTTCTAAAAATTGAAAAATAAAATACATTTTTTTTTAAATATTTAAATATGAAAGTATTTACCCTTTGTATTCCCGGAACGAATGTTAATATGAGAAAATGTCGAAACACGCATTCCGTTATTATGAGAATCTCTTTTCTAGCTAATCGAATGCACGTATGACCTCCCTAGGAGGGTGGGAGATGGGGTGCAATTTAAAGATGTCAAATTGCAAGGTCGAGTAATATATCGTTTGATAGGGTTTGATGAGATAAAGATATGTTGCCCTCCCAAATTCCGATCAAGGATTTTTCCTGAGTCACTCTAGGCAAATATCGTGATGCTACCTACAAGGCCCTGGTCGACTACCTTATAACATCCTTTCCCCCAACCCTATCCGAACCTGAACCTCAGATACTTAAATGCCATAAATGAATTCACATTCACATTTCGAAAACGATTTATGGATTGAAATTGTTTAGTGACCCTAATTTAACTTCGTCGGGGGAATCAGATGTTATTTTTTTTTAACTAAAAGACGTTAGACTTTCAAAATAACGGAAGACGCGTTTCGGCATGTTCTTATACTTCCATTCGTTCCCGACATGCCAATGCGTTTTTCGTTGCAACGCTGGAACCTTGCAAAATAATCGGCGTCAACGATCGAAGATTGTCGCGGTCTTGTTATAGCCATCTTACTTTCCCGTTACAATTAACACGTGAAGATAAAGGTGTGAGGTCAGTCCTCTTTAGAGCTAACCTGATGAGGTGGAGGACCTATGATTAGCTGCATTACCCAACTCAGTTACTGGTGTGTGTTATAACTCCTACTCTGAAGGTTGTGAGTTATTTAGTCCGGTTTTTGTTTCGAACACCCCTCCACCCCACACACACAAAGAAGGGTGCCATCTATACTGCATTCGCCGTGAATAATTGAGAAGCTGGTGATAGCAAATTTCTTGGCCTCTCTTCTTCTTTCAACCTCCAAGAAAGAGGAAAAGATATATCAAGAGAGAGAGACAGTAAGAAAGAGATTGAAACCAAACAGCAAAGGAAAAAGAAGATTTCCCTTGCTGTGAAAGCTTTCGGCTTCAAAACCCTGTTACACAGACGGGGAAACTACGGCATACATTTTTTTTTGTCTTGCTCTTAACCACACAACTTTTTCTTTTTCTTCCTTTGCTACCAGCCATTGCCTTTTGTTTTTGGAGAACCGGCAGGAGCAGAAGCAGAATCAACGATAGTGTAGGAACGGATCCGTAACTGCTCCGTCAAGAGAATGTTGTTTGTTCTTGCAAATCATCTATTGATTTTTCATAGGACCGGAACAGAAAATTCAAATATAAAGAAGAAGAAGAAGAAGAAAAAATGGAACGAATTCCAATGTGATATATTTTTCCCCGATGGTAGTGTTGGTTTGGCTTCAACCCGTTGTTCCTGCCGCTCGGATCTTCCTTTATTTTGTTTTTCGATATCCGAAAGGAAAAGAAGCTTCGAAATTGATTTTTTTTGGCGTTTCTTTTGTTTTTAGGCTCCTTTGTTGTTTCGCACACTTTGTTATTCGATTACATTAAAGGGAAGAAATAATAGGAAGAGAAACAAATAAGCAGCGACAACAACACAAAAATGATCAAACAAAAGAGAGTCGTGACACGTGACAGAAAAGCTTATTAATCTCAACAGTCTTTTCCTTGCCATGTTAAGATGACATTTGATACTTTCCTGTTCTCAAAGGATACTTGGGATATCACATTTTATACCTGTTGATATTCACCAGAAACATCGATTTGCTTCGTGTAACTCTTTAAGAAAATTTGGTAGAATTTTTGTTGATAACCTACTGCTATTGTTATTAGGTCCAAAATCTTTCCGTTCAATGAATTCCGAGGAGAATTTAACCCGAAACCGCGCGCAAGCTATCTAACTTCTTCACCTTCCCTATCTCCTCTTGTTACATCTTTACTTCCTACTGTATTTTAATGTCTTATCTTTACACTATTCTCTTGTTAAACATAATACTTCCCACTGCAGTTTACCTCCATATCTTTTCAGTATTCCACTTTTCATATCTATCCATTTTAATGCAGTTTACTTCCCTATCTGTTCACTATTCGTCTTGTCATAGCTTTACTTCCCACTGCGATTTACTTCATTATCTCTTCAGTATTCCTCTTGTTACTTCCTACAACAGTTACTTCCCGATGTCTTCAGAATTCCTCTTGTCACTTCCTACAGCAGTTTACTTCCTTATCTCTTCAGTATTCCTCTACTAATATATTTAATCCCTACTACAGTTTACTTCCTTATCTCTTCAGTATTCCTCTACTAATATATTTAATTCCTACTACAGTTTACTTCCTTATCTCTTCAGTATTCTTCTTGTAATACATATACTTCCTTCTGCAGTTCACTTCCCCACCTTTCCTCATATCTATAGTTAATACTGCAGGTTATTGTTTTATCTCTTCAGTATTCTCATTGGCATACCTATACTTCCCATTGCTGAGAGGAATTTTGTCCTTAAGTGATTATTTTTCATTCTTCATCAAATGCATATGCTGAAGACTTCTAGTTTTCCCATACTACTTACAAGGAAACTGTCTCCGGTGGGACACGAGAATCTGCATGAAACTTCCACAGTGGGTTGATGATGTGATCTAATGAACGCTCCTGTAGTACTAAGTTTCGGAGATTCGCGGTACGCTAGTTACAGGACTTCAAAATTTTCAAAATTTTGCTCTAAACGCCTGAAAGGTAGGCAACACTTCATACATATGTGCTGAAGTTATGCATTTCCCATACACTTTTATATAAAAAGTAGACCTGAAGATAATTTAAATGTTAGATTTAAGTTATTGATGAAATTGACGTGTTAATTAATTACTCTGATCTCTGCCAAATGCGAATGTTATATAAATACAGGGTGACCCAAAGGAAAATTCCTATCCCGTTAATTTCGTAACCAATTGATTTCCAGGAGGAATCCCGACACACGTTCCAATTAATTTAAGGTTGAATGCGCCATCGTGGTCAAGTACTACATGCTGCCCCTTTCTATTGTGGCCTAGTAGCAAAAAGTGAAATTTTCTTAAAAATGACAACACGGATCAAGTGACACAACATGCCAATGGTCTTTAGTTTCTATTTACAAAAGCATGTGATCATTTACTAGTTTCTTTGAACACTTGGCGAGGAATTGCGTTATATAAAAGTGTATGAGAAATGCATAACTTCAGCACATATGTATGAAGCGTTGCCTACCTTTCAGGCGTTCAGAGCAATTTTAAATAAAATGAAGTCCTGTAACTCGCGTACCGTGAATCTCCGAAACGTAGTACTACAGGAGTGTTTATTTGAACACATCATCAACGCACTGTAGAAGTTTCATGCAGAATCTCGTGTCCCACCAGTGACAGTTTCCTTGTTAGTAAATTCCACGTGGTTGTTCTATATGATTAACCTTTTCCTCTAAACTCTTACTTTCTGCTACTCTTCCTCTCTATACGCCCCGAGATCGTCTTATTATTTGGATACAAGTATTCTATGCAAGGTTAAACACTTTCATTTTCTTTGTTTTCTCTTTAAATAAAGGGAATAAGCATAAAGAAAAGAAAACACATGCAGGAAACTGGTCTTGAACCCGTCGCTTTGCGAAATCTGCCCGTAATCGTATCGTATATCAACTAAACATCCGGATACCCCACGCAGAAGTAACCTGTTTGGACCGGAACCGAACGATTGTGGTCACCGTAAGTTGAATTGAGATGTTTAAGACATCTTACAAATATATAACAATTCGTCTAACACAGCAGTAACAACCTAAAACACTATAACAAGCATTCTGTTTTAGAAAATAAATTCTTGTTATAAAAGTTATGAGGTTTAATAAGAGCAGAGACAAAAGATACTTGAGTAACTTTATCAAAACGAGCGCCGTATTGGCCAGGTTAGTACTTGGTAATACATATGACCAGTGTTTCTTTCAGGAGGTTCACCGGGTAGGGTAATTACCCCAGAGCATGAAAAATACCCCCGGAAAGTTCTTAGGAACCAGTAGTAATACATGGAGCCTAGTATCATACCACCCTTGGAAAGAACGAAAATACAATTTAGAGATGTAGACAGTAATTTCACTAGACTCCGCTGTGGGAGTGTCATCTCCCAAATTCTCGACAACGCCAGAGAATTTTTATTTTTTTTTGCGGTGAAAAATCGATAGGAACAGTGTAAAACTCTACTTACAGACTCCCAATTTTGACTTTACAGCTCGAAACTGAAAATCTTCGAGGAAACCCTGGATAATTTCGAAAGAGACCTTTTTAAAAGAGACCTTGTCCATGTTGCTAAAATGGCGGATAAATGTTCGTTTCTGGCTTAATCTTTCTTGTATGAAAAATGTAGCCAGAATCGTCTTTAAAACATTGCTAAAATGAACAACGCCTGTGGAAATACAAGCAAAATAAATATCGGTTTGCTTAAAAAAATATCTGTTTGCTTAAAAATATCTGTTTGCTTAAAAAATATCTGTTTGCTTAAAAAATATCTGTTTGCTTAAAAAATATCTGTTTGCTTACAATAATATCTGTTTGCTTAAAAAATATATGTTTTCTTCTTGTAATTGAACGTAAATAATAATTAATTAGAAAGTTAAGAGTTCCTTTTTATGTTTTAATGTCATTATCATAAAAACAGCTCCTGCCAGTAATCAGTAAAAATAAAACTTCGTGACACAAGCTAAATTTATTTCCGTTTATTAGGAATAAAAGTAGGTTTTAATTCATATTGGAGTATGAGATGATAATAAGATTTCTGGCTACAAAACAGTAGCGAAAAACAAATTAATATTAAATTAACATAACAAACAAAATTAATGATCTTCATTTGGACACTAATTATTCATACATTTTGGCCGAAAATTAGTCCCTAATGGGATAATACCCCCACACCCACCCCCCAAAAAGATAAACCATCATGATAATTAGCTAAACATTATCAACACATGCAATTTCTGAATGTTAAGTTTGAAGCAACAAAAAAAATGGGGGGGGGGAGGTAGAGAGGGAAACAGCATTGGTTGTATATAACTAGTCCTGCACTGAAACTAATAAAAGCATGTCCATGTGCCTGTCTCTCTGTGTGTGTGTGTATGTGCCAGCGTGTGTGGTGTAGCGAATATGTACAATTAATAGATCAAAAACTGCAAGTGACAGTGACAGGTTCATTATATATATATATATTAAATGTATCTTTCTATGTAAAATGCATTTATAAATCTCATTTAGTAATTTAAAAGGATAAAAAGTGCATATATGTTTTTTTTTATGTTTTGCTTTAATCCATCCCGTGTACACAGAAACTAATTATTACCCCCGTAGAAATATTGATAAATATAATCATATCTGACAAAACCATAAATTGTTCTCTGTAAAACGTTCACAAAAATGAACAAAATCGAAATGAAAGACGACATTCAGCAAGTGAAAACATTGCAAATACGTTACAAATACTATTTTCAACGAATAGGCGAAACTTTTTTCTAATAGATTTAGGAGTATTTTGTTGTGTAGGTACAGTTACTGCAGTTCTGCTTGCGTGTGTGCAAAAAACTCCAGTTTAACCAAACTTGCTTTCCAATCTGTGCAAGTGTGCATGTCGTGTTTTTAAATCATAACTTGGTTGTATCAAGTTTCTATTGTATTAACTGAATAGCCTGCTCAATCATCGCTATTGAATTGGATATAACGTGTGGGAGGAGTGGAGGAGATCTATGTTAAGATTGGGTATATATATATTTCTTGTATTGTGGTTTCTTTAAAAAGAAAAAGTTTAATGGAGTTGTCAGACACAGGTAAAGATACCGAGACAGAAAATGAATGAGATCATTTTACCATATAGATCTCAAACACGCACACACACACACACATAGATGCAATTCATTAGCGGTCTCTCTATATTCCAGATGACAGACGATACGCCACTGCTCTCTGTTCAGACAACGAATCAAGCAGCACAATAGTTCATTCCAAATTGGTTATTTTCAATTTCTTTCATTTATTTTGTTTGAGAATAAGAGAAGTAATCAACTAATATGGTGTTTTGTCTGTTACGCTATTCAGGACTTGCAGGAGTTTTTCTTTTTTGTTGCTAAATGAATAACTGTATCATTATTGGAATGTAGGTTTCTAATATTAGATAGAGGAACATATTAGAAAGAGGTGGCAACTCTCGCTTTTTGCGACTCTTTTGTTTTGTGGTCTACAATAACCTATTGATTCATGGTCGAACCTGTTAGCATATTTTAACAAATGAGTAAGTAATAATTAGATTGATATCTTTTTGTCTTTAATGCATGTAAGAAGGTTAATGCATGTATCTTTCTGGTTAGTTAAACTTAGGTTAGCTTACTAGTTTCATTTTGGAAGCGAGCTAAGTGCAAATTTGGTAAGTAACGGAATTCATTACTTTTGCAATTTCACATACATGTTGGTATGGTAAACCAACTTCGTAAGGAATGTAATATAAAACTAAATGAATGTCACGCACAGACACGAATTCATGCCGAGTGAGTGGCAGCGAGTGAGGGCGGATTAGTTATAGTCAGGTTAGAATGTCTCGTTTTTTTTTCATTCTGTTTGACATATTTTCTTCCAACTTATTTCGTGTTTTCTACCTTAATTGCTCGTTATACATATGTGTGCTGCAAATGGAGACTCAAGAAACGATTCCCTCCTTGCGTGGAATTTTAAAAAGCCCGCTACCAGAATGGAACGTGTTACCTTACGTTAGCTTGGTCTAACTTAGACTTCCAAGTGACCAAGTCATGTTGTTGAATACACAGTTAAGATATTTTAGCATTGATGAACTGAACTGTTTAAGACACCGTTGATTTTAAAATAAGCAGATTGGTCGCAAAACTTACGTTTAATTTTCCTAGGATCGCAAAGTGCACGATATTCGTCACAAATCGCACGTGTCGTGAAAACGTACGGGACCCGAAAGTAAATATAGAAAAAGACGATCAGCGTAATTGATATTAACAAACTTAAATAATTATTGAAAGGAAAGAATTGTTTAACTACTCTTTAAAATATACTACAATGGGTGCAGTCGAAATACCAACTGATGTGACATTTCGATTCTGAATGGGAAGTAAAGTAACTTGTAGCCGTCGTTATTTTTACCAGGATAAACAAGTCCTGGCTACTATTTTAGCCCGAAGAACTATAAAGAACGATGCTGAAAAGGACGGTAAGTGATATATGTCCATCACACATGTGCTGAATTTCGTCATGCAATAGGTAACTACTGAAATTCGACCTCGAATATCTGCATGAGTTACATCCTGAAATTATTTATTAATAAACTCGATATTTATTTTTTTATATAAATAAAGCATAAACAGGCAAAAAAATTCGTGGCGTAAACTTTATAAAAAGGGCGTCGTTTCAGTACTATTTAATTTTGGGTAACAGTCCGATAATCTTGCACTGTTTTCCTACGCATTGTTTCACCTAAACAATAAAATTAGTTTATTTCTTTAGAAATGCAAGATTTCAACTCTCACATCTACTGTATGATTCCAAGTAAAGAATTGTTGTTAAAGGCGTGAAAGTGGACATTGTTTTACGTTCTAGAGAATCGATTGTTGTGCCATAATCAAGGACGGGTCGCTCCTGATAATACTCTAAGTCACTGTGAGCTTAGAAATAAAGCAGTATTTTTGTCATTACTAAAACATCCTTAAAATGTAGTCATATCTAAAATGTTAAATTTAGGTTCAAAGTAGAAGGCTGTCATTAAAAATAACAAGAAGGACTAAATATAAGCCAGAAATGTTTAGTTTGAAGAGGAATGAAAGTCAAAATTCAAAACATTGAATACCAAGCCAATTTCCATTACACAGAACCTTAGCTGTTCTGATTAAACAATCTCGCCAAGTATTCCAGTTACGAAATATTAGAGACACCTGTTATAAAATTTCCTCTATGTATCCTAAAAATCTTATAATGTACTTACTAAAAAATCTTATCTTTTTCAACTACAAAACGTTACCAGCATCCTAACTCATTCTTTGTATAAATCTAATCTACACAAATCACAAACTAGTACAGACACCTATTACACAAACCTTATCTATATATATTTAAAAACATGCGTTTCTTATTACAAAACTTTATGTATACACCTTACAAAACTTTTTATTACAAAATTCATATCTATAATTTAACAAAACTGTATTTCTTTTACAAGAACTTAATATATATATATATCTACTACAAAACTCTGTCTAATTATAAAACCTTTATCTATACTTTACAAAGTTTCATTACTATCACAAAGACCTTATCTGTACCTCACAAAACTTTATGTCTATTACGAAACCTATAAGTAATATCTACTTTAAAAATTTATTTCCTTACCAAATGATATTTATACTTTTGAAAGCTTTTATTATTATTATTATTATTATTATTATTATTATTATTATTATTATTACAAAAAAATCTTATCTATACATCTACTACGTACTTCTATTACAAATTCTTATCTATATGTGACAAAACTTAATTTCCACCACAAAATTGTTGTGTATACCTACTACAAGATTATATTAATTGATTCCTAATACAAAGCAATAATTGTTAATAAAATTAAGCATTCCGTTTAATCAATCATAGAAAGAATGTCCGTGTCATATTTTTTTAACATTGCAGTTGAATAGGTATATTTAATAATTACCAGAATTTTAATTAATACAGAAATATTATGATCATCAAACCAAAGTTAAAATTCAAGATCAGGGTGCAAGATCAGGGTTGTATGGGGAATATGGGAGGACAGTGTATCCAAGCTTCAATACTGTGTTGATGGTCAATTTGCTGGTGTGGGGTCTGGCGTTGTCATGAAGAAGAAGAGGGGCTCCATTATTAGGCCTGACACGTGCCAGTCGAGCTTTTAGCTTCTTTCGGGTTTCGATGTACCGCTGTGAGTTCACAGTAGTACCCTTGGGAAGAAACTCTGTGTGGACAACGCCATTCACATCGAAAAACAGAGCCAGCACGACTTTTCCCGCAGATGGACAGACCTTGAATTTTTGGATGAGAAGAACGTTTGTGACGATATTCCATGGACTGCTTCTTCATCGTTGGGTCATAGTGGTGGACCCACGATTCGTCGCCTGTGACGATTTGGCACAGGAAAGCGTGTCGCCCTCAACCTCGTATCGTCGCTGAGGATATCTACCGTGACGCCGTGGAAGGAATGGTGCGCCGTTGGAGGAAGTGCGTGAAAGTGAGTGGTGACTATGTGGAGAAATGATGTTCCAGAACTGAAGCCAAGATGTCAAGTTACACATTGTTTTTTATTTCATTAAATTATGTTCACTATAACCCGAGATATTAATCAACAGGTAAAACTTTTCAGACCATCCTCGTATATACAGAGACAAAAAAAATAGTTGTGTTGTATTCAGTTAGACATATTATTCATGTGCAACACTGCTCCTTTTTTTTCTATCTCTCTCTCTTTGTGTCTCTCTGTGTGTGTTACACGTAGAAGCAGACGGAATAAAATCTGACAATAAAACATTCATGAAAGCATTAAAGTCTCGGTACCCAGCAAAAATAAAATGAAGAAAAAGTTAGAAAAAGAGTCGAATCGGAAGTAAAAGGACATATCATCATAGATGAGAAATTAAGCTTCTCACAGGTCTAAATAATCCATCTCTTTTTTTTTTCATTTTGTACTTTTTTTTTCTTTTTTACTCGGGGCCATTTCAGCTAATTCATACGAAGACTACACAAATGCAGATATTGAATTATTTCGCAATGAAAAGTGCACAGCGCATTAAGATCTCCGATCCTGTACTGTCGACGAAATTGAACAATACAACCTCCCCTCATATTACCACCAATCCTCACTACGCAAAGACAAAAAAGAATCCTCTTTTTTTTTAAAGGTTTCTAATTTAATTCTCACTCTGTAAGTAGGAATCAATAGCGCATATTTTCCACTTTATTCTATCTTGTTCGCCGGTTCTCTCTCACTTTTATTTCTGCATTGGACCTGAACTGGAGACAATGTGAAAGAAAAAAATATGCACCATGGCCAATCACTTGACGCCAGTACTGAACTACGTATATAAAAGTTTCGAAAGCGCTATTGTTAACTAAAGATGTTTTTAACACGGTTATTCAATACCAGTAAAACTACAAAAGCATTGTTTTGTAATAAAAGATTTTAATGTGTTCCAGCACAAAAATAACACAAATATAGTATAATGACAAATCATTGAATCTAGGCTGAAAAATATGCTTACAGGGTCAGGCCACGCTCTTAATCCCTTCCACTTTTCCTATTGGGGAAAGGGAAGCGAGCCAAAAGGAGGTGAACGTACTAGTGAAAAAGGATACAAAAGGTGTGACCAAGAGGAGGCCACGGTAAAGAGAAGGCGTGGCCTACGAAAGTGAAATGAAATAAGGAACAGAACTAAGAGGAGGTGATGTTAAAGAGAAGGGCTGGCCTAACAAGGTGGAATGGCATAAGGGGCAGAACTAAGAGGAGGTAACGTTAAAGAGAGGGCGTGGCCTAGAAAAGTGCAATGTAACAAGGGGAGGACCCAAGAGGAGGTGATGCTAAAGAGAAGGCATGGCCAAAAAAAGTGAAATGGAATAAGGGTTGTGAACAAGAGGAAGTGTCATAAAATAGTAGGCGTAGCCTAGGAAAATGAAACGGATTAAGGGGTGGAACTAATAAGAAGAGGTGACGTTAAAGAGGAGTGGTCTAGAAAAGTAAAAGGGTCTCCAGATATGTAAAAGAGATAACCATCATGATGTAAGAGAGGTGGGAGGACAAACCTACAAAAAGGAGGAAATGACAAAGTGTGGAAAAGTCAGATATGTGATTCTGCATGCAAGTAAAGATTATGAGACTCAAATCTGCTGTGAATTTCTTGACTCTCAGGGACAAGTCCGGCTTGTGGTATTGTGTCTTGAATTTTGATATATATATCAGATATATCCCTCATACCAAACTTCCTATTAGCGTCCCTTTTCTCGATTTTGTCTCTACTCCTGATAATCATTCCCCACTGTTTAAATATTCTTACATATAGAAGTTTTTATTCGGCAGATTTCGAATTCTTATTCATTTGTCATGATTAATTAATTATCCTTCTAACATTTTTCTTTTCTGAACATACCTTAAAAATACTTTGAGTGCAGTTATTAGGTTTCATTGAAAAAAAACAGAGAACCAAAAGTCACAGTTGTTGAAATTTGTGCTGTAGAGGCCCGAATACTGTTGGACTAACTGCCATCAGAAAAAAACGGTTGAAGCGCTTCAATGCAGGAGACACCACCTTTGAAGAACAACCTCGTTCCAGTAGACTCATGACTGTGGATTCAGAGGTTGTAGGCTGAGCCATCGAATCGGGTACCCATATAGGAACATGCAAAATTTGCCAATTGACCTGGGAACTCCTAATGCCATTGTGCATCAAAAGCTTACCGAGCTCAGAAGGTCAATAGACACTCTCGAGTGGTACTTCATGAGCTGCGCAAACTTAAAGCGAGTTAACGTGTGCAGTGAGCTGCTCTTTCAGAGATTTGGTGACTACGACATTAAGTGAATTATAACATGCCATGAAGAATGGACCTTTTTTTCCGCAATCCAGACTGCAGAAACTAGTGGTTGAATTCCGCTGACCTTCCGGAACCCGTGGTAAACGATGCAAGGTTTGAGCACAAGGTAATAATATTTGTATGATGGAACTGAATTAGTTCCTAATGGTCGCACCATTAACGCTAATCTATACTCGCAACAACTCCATTGGATATACGAAACTCTGGTCCAAACGTTCCCGGCTTTAGTCAACCAGTCCTCCAGGACGACAACATTCCCATACATACTATCGCTGTGACCTGCTAAGAAATTCGAGAACTGGAGGAAATCGTACTTCTCCCAGTCCTGTTTATGACCAGACCTAGCGTGCGTTGAAACAGGGATCCGGGAGATCTTTGCCTTGAAGCCCGCTGAGTAATAACGAACCGGAATCGAAAATTTGACTGAAAAATTATTAAAAAATGCTATAGAACGTAACGGATTGCACTTTGAAGATTATATCTGTTTTTATTTTCACGATGTGAGCCTTTAAAATTTTGCTAATCAAGAGGTCGCGAAGTTACGTAACAGCAGGAAATTTGTTTCAACTGAATGTCTACTTGATGTGTATTCATCTTGGAGACGAAATTAAAAAAAAAGAAGATATTGACGTTAACCTGACTACAAAAAGACGACAGATAAGAATACTTCTTACTTGAGATATTGCTGTTACTGAGGAAACCGTTCTTTGTATTGTGAAGATATGAAATGAAAGTAAGTGGCAATAATCAAAATGACGGATAGCTGAAGAGATCTATGAAGTTAATGTAAAATTGTAAACGGAATATGTTCTCTACTGTATGCACATAAAAACCGAAGGTGAAGGATAAATTTCATGCATATTCGACGTGTCAAGGTAATGTCACCTTCTCGTTAGATCCTTGAAGACAACCAAATATGGAAGTGCTAAGTAATAATATTTATAACATACAGAGGACAAAATAAATGTAAGCGGCAAAGAGAAAAGTCATGAAATATTGCTTTCGTAGCTCTGAGAAAACTGTCAAAGCCATCGGCAAAAAAAAGATGAAACTGGGTCCCCTCAACTGGGTCGATTGGTCATTAGGAACCTACTTCTTTCGTTTTGATGTCCTTCCGACTACCTCTCTTTCTCTTATTCCCTAGTTTTCTTCTCTCTCTCTCTCTCTCTCTCTCTCTCTCTCTCTGTTTTTATCGCTTATGACAGATGATAACTTTCGTCCGTATCCTAGAAAAGCTTGTTCTTCCGGGGAAGTCAGTTTTCTAGGAACAGTGATTAATCGGTTGACAGCTTTAAGTGATTGAGTGTTTGCCGAGGCTATTCCTTGGAGGGAGGAGACACAACACAGAGTTGTGAAAGTGAGAGCTGACATCTAGATTTTTCTGTACATAACTAACTAAACTAGGTTTCGGAAAATGTGAAGAAAAAAAAATATCTTGCTCACCTGTGTGACGATGTTTCTGATACAGGTGAGACGGGTAGGGTTGGGGAAGATGAAAATGACAAATCGTTACAAATAAATTGAGTTACAATCCGATTCAGTTTATTTTCTTTGTAATTGATAAAACATTCATTTTGTTTGTTTGTGTTTATATATATATATATATATATATATATATATATATAATAAATCACAGCCATATTCAGTCCACTAGTGGATGAGGCCTCTCCCCGAAGGGAGGAGTTGGTCTACTGCTCCCACGCTGACCAGACGGGTTGGGAGAGGAGGAGAGTCGAAGCTCTCACTGTGATCGCCACTGTCTTTTATTCATAGCAGCTCCCCAATTGTACTCACGATGCTGGGTCAACACCGAAATTTTTGAGCCCCCACCGGGAATCGAACCCGGGACCACTCGCACTGAAGTCGAGCGCGCTACCGACTAGGCGACGCAGGAGCTCTC